>MU624673.1:0-32645 GCA_025349905.2 Blastocladiella britannica
CCCCCTTCTACCTTCCAACTGGGCTTATACCCCACCCTCTCTCGATTTGCCTTTTCTTTTGGCATGCCTGTACAGCATTTGTACAGGATCGAGATCACGTTGTTTCAGCTCTTCCCCCATTTCCTTGGATTTCCAGATTGGTTGTGACAGGCGTGCAGTGAATAGAAAAAATAACACTCAATGACCACCATCTCGAAGTCCGACGCGCGCGAGCACCTGCTCAACAAGACCAAGCCCCCCGGTTCTCTGGGGCAGTTGGAAGCATGGGCCGAAAAGCTGATTCTGGTCCAACAGACTTTACACCCACGCGTCGATCGCACGCGCGTGGTACTTTTTGCGGCCGACAATGGTCTGGCGCACCTGTCGCAGTACCCAAAGCAAGTCACGCGCGAAATGCTGCGCAATGTGGCCGAGGGCGGGGCGGCCATCAAGTCCGTGCTGTTTATATATATATATATATATCAATGAGCGTCATAACTAATTTATATGAACTCAGCTGCCTGTGCCGGGCCCACGGCATCGACCTCCGGGTCTCGGACCTGGGCGTGGACCTCCCGCCCGACGCGCGGTATGCGGCGATTGACCATTTCCGGCTACTAGACCACGGCACTGCCACGCCAACCACGACCACCACGTCATCGCCCTCTTTACCGGACATGGCAGCTGGTCAGCAGCGTATACCCGCCATGGACCCAGTGGCATTCAGCTACGCGCTGTCGCACGGCCGCAAAGCGCTGCACGCTGCCCGTGCCGACAGCGTGCAAGTGCTCGGGGTTGGCGAGCTCGGGATCGGTAACTCGGCGGTAGCTGCAGCGTTGTTGGCGGCGGCCACGCACTTGCCAGCGTCGCGGACTACGGGTGCGGGGACGGGAGTTGCGGGTGATCGACTAACGGCCAAGATCGACGCGGTGCAGGGCCTGGTGGACGCGTGGCGGGACTTGATTCCCAATGTGCCGTTGAAGGCAACCATGCCCTTGGATCAACAACAAGTACCGGACGCAACGATTGTAGACCACCGGTGGGCGGCGGTCGCGCAGACTCTTGGCGACTTGGAAATCACTGCCATGGCGACCGTAGTTCACGAAGCCGCGCGGTCCTCGTCGTCCCGGATCCTGGTGGTCGTGGACGGGTTCATTTCCCAGGTGGCGTTGCTGTATGCGCTGCTCATGTACCCGGCCGACGCGGTGGCGATGGTGACAGTATCGGTGATCTCGCACTGCTCGGCCGAGGCGCCCGGTACGCTGTTGCTGCAGACGTTGCGTACGGCAGCGGTGATGCGGGGCGTGGCCGAGGAAGACGCGGACGCGTGGACGCGGCCCATGGGTAGCTGGGAGATGCGGCTGGGCGAAGGGTCGGGGGCGGCACTGGTGATTCCGCTGCTCAAGTCGGCGGCGGCGGTGGCCAGTGATATGGCCACGTTTGCTGGGGCCGGGGTGAGCACTGCTTCGTCTTGATTGCATAAAATCGCTCTTCAAATTTGACGACCAAACCAAAACCAACCATAACCTAATAACCATGGCATCCGAGGCACAAGCGCAAGCCGGCGAGCTGCAGGGCAAGCTGCAGGACCTGAACCGGCAACTGATGACGGTGCGCACCCAAATGGCGGTCAAGGACCGCGAGCGCAAAGTGGGCGAGATCCAGCTGCGCGAGCTGGCGGCCGCCGGCGCCCAGACCAACACCTTCAAGTCGGTTGGCAAGATGTGCGCTTTCTTTATTCGTTATACGGTATACGATCGATCATTTAATTTTAAATATACCAGGTTCCTACAAGTGCCCAATGCCGGCGTACGGTCCGAGCTCGAGCTTAAAGGCGCATCCCTCTCCGACGACGTCGAAGTGCTGGGCAAGAAGCTGGCGTTCCTGGAGCGACAGGTCAAGGATTCGCAGGAGGGTTTGAAGGAGGCCGTGGCGGCCATGTTGCAGGCGTCGGCTTTGTAGAAAAATGAACTTTCCACTCCTCCACCTCGTCCACATTGCGATCAACAGTCAAGGTTGATGATAATAGAGAGTCGATTTGGAAATGCAAAATACACGCGCGCGCGCCGCCAGGAACAAGCTCAGAAGAAAAAAAAATAAACAAATGGTTGTGCGCACGGAATGAAGGTAAAAAGAGGGAGGGAGGATTTGCATACAACAGCGCGAGGAAGAAAGAAAATGCAAGTCGAAAAAGAAACAGACGCCTTCAATGACTTGCAGCGCCATGACTCCGGTGGTCGTCAGGCACTGGCAGCCCATACTGGGCCGGGGGTAATGTCGAGTCGCAGTGGTACATGAGTGGGCCGGATGGTGGCGGTGACGACAACGACGACGGGTTCACCGTATTACTTGCTGCAGCTGCTGCTGATGCCGCCGCCGCCGACGCTGCTGCTGCCGCCGCAACGTGCATCGCGTACGTCTCGAACGGATAAGGGTGCGCGATCATGTACCCGCTGTCCGACAGGAACGGCGTTTCCGACGATGCCGCGGGCGAAAGGAGTGCGTCGGCGCCAATGATGGTCGGCGACTCGGCCAGAGGCGAAGGTACAGCAGCAGCCGCGGCACTGGCAGCAGCGCTGGTCTCCTTTTTCGCGCGCTTCTTGCGCTCCCCTGTCGCTCCTGCCGCTGTCGGCTTCCTGGCGTTCTTGCGCGGCTTCGAGATGGGCGCGCCAGCGGCCTGCAGCGCCGCCTGCGACTGTTGGTCCACCAAGTACTTTGGCAGCTCCTGTGCGGGCAACCGCATAGTCCCGTCAGCGACCAACGACGACGCCGTGTCCGCGGACGATGACCCCGGCATCCCGTCGCGGTCCTGCTCGATCTGGCGCACCAGGGCAAGGCACTCGGGCGACGCCTTCAAGTGCTTGTCGAGCGCCGACTCGCGCGAGAACCGCCGCGTGCACGCGGGCGACGGGCATGCAATGGGCCGGCTCGTGGACGTCACCGTGTGCACCTTGTGGTGGCGAATCGCATCGTGCTTGCGCGAAAAGGCCTTGGTGCAGTGCGGCCATGTGCACACGTACGGGCGTTCTAAAATTTTTGTTTTCCAACAAGGTGATGAGCAATCAGTGTCTGTGTACAAATAAGAAAAAATAGAGCGTACCTGTAGAGTGCGTGCGCATGTGGCTCCGCAAGTTGAACTGGCGCGTAAAGACCTTGCCGCATACCTACCAATTCAAAAGGATCTTATGTCAGTTATTGTGAAGTGTAAAAAAAAAAAATGAGAGAGGACGCACCTCACACGGGAAAATCGTCATGGCCTCGCCTCCGTTGAGAGGGAGCGCCTGGGGTGCTTGTCCCGTGGCGGCGTTTCCAGGCACAAACAAGTACTCGCCGCCCTTGAGCATGAACGCCTCGGGATCCGACGATTCGCCGCTGCCAACCGGCACCCGGTCCACGGCCAATGTCGGGAGCGATTGTTGTAGCTGTTGTTGTCCCTCGTCCTCGCCATCGTCCTCATCGTCGTCGGCGCCGGCCGAAAGCTCGGTCTCGGACCGGGGGGCCGCCGGTCCCTGCGGCGGGAATGATGGTGCGCCAGGAGACCCGGCCGCAACGCGATGAATAAGCGACACTTTGCGAGTGCGCGCTGGTTTTGCGCCATATGCACCGGAAACCGGAACGGGTTCTGGTCCAGGAGCCGATAGCGCTGCGGCGGCGGCGGCGGCGGCGGCATGGGTGGTTGCCAGCGGGCTGCTGCTGGACGCGGACATCGAGATACCAACTTGTCCGGCCGCCACCGACGATGGCGGAAGCGGATACGGGAACATGGCAAGGGTGGGCGACGACAACACCTCGCTGCCATGGCCAAACAAGAGCGACTGCGACCCCATTGCACCAGGGTGCATGTACTGGTGCGGATGGTGGTGGTGGTGCGGATGGGAGAACTGCATCGTGGAGGCATTGTTTGGTGACAGCGACGAGTGGGCCGAGCCGCTTGCTCCCGTTGCCGCGGTCATGATAGCGCCGGCTGGGGTGGACATGCGCCGGTAATCGAGCGACGACAGCGGGTCGTCCATGTGGAACGACTGCGTGGTTACGGGATCGAAAAAGCCCGACACGCCATTGACGCCCGGATCAGCAAGCGAGCCAGGGACCACAATAGTAGCGGTTGTCGTTGGTTGAGAGAAGCTACCACTACTTGGGTGTCGCAGATACTGCTGCGGATGAGGTGGAAAGATGGAGTGCGCACTGGCAGCGTCCCAGCCGCGCATCTCGTCGAGCGCCGGCAGCATGGCGTCGGTGTGTGCGGGCGACATGGACGAGCCCGTGGCCATGAGCGGGTGCATCAGCTGCTGCTGGTGGTGCTCTTGGCTCGACGCAGGCATGCTGTAGAGCATCCGTGGGTCAATGGTGACATTGCTGGCGCTGCCGCCGCCAGCAGTCGTGCCCGCCATGTCGTCCATGCCGTCTTCGCCGGTTACGTCGCCGGTGCTGGCGCCCATGGACCGCGAACTGGCCGACTGCGACGACCCGGAGGTGCCAGTGCGCGAGTGGTGGGCCGAGTACCCGTCCATGGACATTGGCAGTTGCTGCTGCTGTTGGAGCTGCGGATGCAGGTGGTGCTGCATTGCGTACTTTGCGCCGACGGTCCACGATGGTGTAAGCGAGCCCGAAGCGTGGTCGTACGTCCAAGCGGTTGGATTGGGTTCCGCTGGCACTTCGTTTGGGTGGAGGTGATGCATCGACGAAGCAGACGCTGGCTGCTCCATGGGAGCAAACGATCCAGTGGTGGGCGTGCCCGGGTTGAGCAGCGCAAAGGCGTCCGCTAGCGGAGTCATGGGGATGTTACCGCCGCCGCCGCCGCCATAGTACGGTGCCGCCATGGGAACAGAAGTCGCAACAGAAGCAGCGGCAGGATGAAACTGGAACGGATCCATGGCGCCGGGTGCCATCATGGGCGAGTATCCGACCAGCGGATGGGATGTGCGCCGTGCCATTGCTGCCGCGGCAGCGGAAGGTCCCGCCACGGCAAAGTGCGGCGAGATGGGGGACGGGTGGCTGTTGGTATCGTAAGCGCCGCTCGCATAGAACGGGTAGGTGCTGCCCATTGGAGGATGCTGGTGGTACGTCACTGGGTGCTGGAGGTACATGCCCGGCGGTGCGGGGGACATGGGCAGGGGCACGGCGGCGGCGGCAGCGGCCAGAGAGGCCGAGGTGAGGGATGATGGGGTCGGGAACTATGTTTAAAAAAAATAGGCGTCAATTTCAAAAGAAATGGGCGAATGATGACGCGGATGAGTGTGTTTTGGATTTTGTTTCTGTTTTCCGTTTCGTTCATGTTCAGCTGGGCGCCGCCTCCGCCTCACTTTCTTCATCATGAATTGGAGGGGAGCAACGGTCGAAGCGGTGCTGGTGGTGGTAGTGGAGGTCCAGCCAAAACCAAAAGAAAACAAGCACTAGCACACTGCCAGCCATGACATGACATGGGCACTGTTTTTTTTCAGGTTTTTCTCCACACCACCAGGCCTCAGACCCAGAGCCAGGTACAGAACCACGGAAAACATATGAACGAATCCATAACAAATGAAATGAATATATAACAGTACCACTGCAGAACAATCCAACTGCCGTCCCACTTGCGGTGATGGGACCAGAATTGGGCCCAGCGGTGGGGGTAAAGCCGATGTCGACGACAGCGGCTCGGTCGGCGACGTTAATGCCGTGGACACGGTCAAACGCGACGCCGCGGCCATGGCTCGACGGACGCGCAGCGGCGACGACGAGTCGGCCGGTGGAGTCGGGCCCGTGAGGGTTGCTGAGTAGTGTTTATTTTCCATCGGTTACTTGTTGTTTTGTTGTTTTGTTTGCTTTTGATTGGTGATTGTGCGTGATAGGATGAGGGGGCTGCAATTCTTGTAGTAGACTCGCGCGAGGTGTGTGGTGTGGTGAGGGAAAAGAAGGAGGGGAGCGAGAGTAAACACTGCAATGAAAGGGAGGGAAAGAGAAGTTGTTTTTGTGTGTATGCGTCTGATGGATGATATTACACGGCATGCAAAATATTATGGATGGATGAGAGAGAAGATTTTTAAGACAGCGCAGTCCAGTCCTCGGCAGACGGTCCTTTTGCACGCACGAGAGAGAGCGGGGCAGACGCCGGCTTCATAAGAAATCACCGAAAAACACCACAGCCCTTTTGCTTGCGTACGGCGCCGCCACACTGCGACTTTCGCGAACTGATCAATCGATCGCCCCAAACAAAAACTTGAAATCCTTCATCTTACA
Source organism: Blastocladiella britannica (assembly GCA_025349905.2). Classification (NCBI taxonomy): domain Eukaryota; kingdom Fungi; phylum Blastocladiomycota; class Blastocladiomycetes; order Blastocladiales; family Blastocladiaceae; genus Blastocladiella; species Blastocladiella britannica. Next base: position 6,199 of record MU624673.1, read on the forward strand.
TTTTGCAAAAAAAAAAAAAAAAAACGAGGACGGAAAATTAAAATGAACAAGCGGGCGAGATTAAATGTCAATCAGTGGAGGTACATCCTTGGCTTGCACGGGCGGCGACGCTGGCGCTGGCGCCACCGGGGGCTGCTGCGGATGTTGCGGCGCATAAACCGGCGTGCCACCATACTGCGCTTGGGCCGCCGCCGGCGGTGGCGATGGAGCGTACTGGTGCTGCGCTGACGGCGGTGGCGGGTACGGGCCAGGAGGGTGGTACATGCCACCGGGCGGCCCTTGAGGTGGCGGATACTGTTGCTGTTGCTGCTGCTGCTGAGCTTGAGGCGGCGGCGTGGGTGTATATCCATACGGCGGCACAGGCTCACCACCTTGGGGCGGCGGACCGTAAGGACCCATCGGAGGAGCCATGGGAGGAGCCATGGGAGGAGGAGGAAGGGGAGTGGATCCAGCAAAAACGCCCTGAGGCGGCTGAGCATACTGCGGACCGCCAGGCATAGGACCGTACGTCGAAGGCGGAGGAGGAGCATGGTACGCGCCGTACGATGCGGGCGGCGGCGGCGCAGCTCCAGCGAATGGGCGCCCCGCCGCAGCCATGCGCGCGCGCACCTCGTCCTCGTACCGGCTCATGGCCATGGCCATACGTTCAACCGCCTCCTCGAGCGCGCGGTGCTCGCCCAGCGCCTCGTGCACTTGCGCAAGCACCCGAGGCTGGGCAGCGGCCACGCGCGCATGCACTGCGCCGTACTCGCGGTGCGATACCAGCGCATGGGCTGCTGCTGCGGCTCCGAGGGGTTCCAGCCGGGCCATGGCCGCCGAAAACAGCGCAATGGTCTCGGTCTCGTCTGCCGTGAGCCCTTGCTGCTGCTGCTGAGCTGTCTCCACTGCAGTCGTTGCCGTCGGGGGCTGCGACGGCACTACGGCGGCGGCGGATGGAGCGGGCGGCGCCGACGACATGCCGGGCACCGCTGCGTAAATGGAAGAGCCGGACATCGACGCCGACGACAACCGGTCGCGGTACACGGCGCGCGTCGACGGCGTGCGCGACTCGGCCAGCTTCATTTCCGCCAGCGATTCCGCAATCGCCGCAGCAAGGTCCGGGTCCTCCTCTTCTTCTCTTGCCGGCTCGGACACGCGCGCGCGCACTGCGGGCTGCTGCGACCGCACAGCTGGTGCCGGCTGGCTGACAACGGACGAAATGGGACGCGAGAGCGGGCGCGAATCGTTGGCGTCGGCCAGCGATTCGGCGATGGCGCGGGCCAGATCGTCTTGCTCCCGACGCGCCAAGGCTGCCGCCGCTGCAGTGGTAGCACCAGTAGTCCCAGAGGTGCTGTCCGTGGGCACGCGCGATCCACTGCCACGACCACCACCGCTAGCCGACGTGGGGGCCAAAGGCAATGCCGGCTTGCCGCCACGCTCGTAACACCCGTCACACACGCGCACGGGAGTCGGAATGCCCAGGTGCGGGAGCGGCAGCGATCGGGCCGAGCAGTTGTTGCACATGGTCAGCCCGCACGCGCGGCAGTGGTGCTTGCGGTTGGTGAACGAGAACCCGGCGCGGCACCGCTCGCAGTCCACCGAGTCGGTCCACACGGCCGGGGCCAGCGTGTCGATCATGGCGTCCGGGTTGATGGCGCCCGAGTGCAGGGGGTCGTCGTCGTCGCCCTCACCATTTCCACTACCGGTCGAAGCCGGGAACCGCACGCCGCTGGCTTTTGCCGACGCATAGACCGAGTACATGTTGTCCAGGTGCGGTTTCCCACGGAATGCGATCGCCCATGACTGGATCAGCCGCAGAGTCAGCGACGCCACCACGGGCGGCAGCTGGCCCGACGAGGCGTCGCGGGCCATGGACCCGAGCTGCGACGCAAAGTCCACCGCCGCCACCTCGCGGCAAAAGTGCTCGCCGCCGTTCTTGATGGCCAGGTCGGTGAGCTTGAGGGCCAGGCGCACCACGTTCGGGTTGCTGTGCATTAGACGCCGCTTGAGGGCCGCCGCTGCCAGGTTGGGCGCGACCAGCTTGCCGCGGATCACGTCGCACAGCTCAAAGTTGAGGGCCAGGTCGGGCTCGCCGTCGGGCAGCAGCTCGGATGTGGCCTTTTCTATTTAATATATATTTGAGTTAGTTTAAGCTGCTTGTAAATGAGCTATGAGTCGGTCGGTCGGTCGGTCGGTCGGTCGGTCGCTTATGGCCACCAATAAATTGAAATAAAGGATTCCAAGAAAAATGGACAGAGCGCACGTACCGACGTCAATGTCGAACTGTGATTTGGACGAGAACATTTTTTCTTCTGTTGGACGAGAGTGAATTATACGTGGCAGCACCTTGAAAAACTTGGAAGAGAATACAGCTTTTCCCATTCAAAATCGATTTCACATCCAATCCACACATGGACAGTGGTAACCAATCCAAACCTTAGGTTTACTATATTCTCAAATTATCTGTCGTGGCGGGGCTACTGCAGCTTCCCTTTTCTTTCATTCTAAAAAGAGAGAGGATCAAACAATTTTACTTCGGATCCGTGACATAAAGAAAAATGAGCGGCACTGGAGGTGCAGTGCTCCCAAAGAGCACGCCGTCGCTCTCAACCCTGTCCTCGACCGACTCGTTTTCCTCGCAACACCGTGGCCGCGATCCCTCCGACTCCTCGCGGAATGGCCATACCAGCAGCGAGCCCGGATCGCGGGCCGGATCCGCATCGGGCGCGGGCAAATACGCTTCGCAAGACGACGAAGCGGCGGCACTCGCCTCAACGCTACTGGACGCCATCGACGCCGGCGATCGCGACGCGGTGCCAAAACTGTTGGGCTCGGCGTCGTCCGCGGCCGCTGATCAGGTACTGGCCACATTCACGGTTCCCAACACCGATAAAAAATACAGCCACGAGCCCGAGATCATGGCCGATGTCGAGGAACTGCTGGGAGCTTCCACTGCGCGGCTGAACTTGATCCAGATCGCGTGCTTTCTTGGAGAAGAGGACATTGCTCTGGACATTCTCAACTACTTGGCCACCGAGGCCGAGGAAATTGGATCAAAGTACGCGCTCGTGACGTTTCTCACATCCATGTGGGGGAACGGCAACACCACGCTGCACCTTGCCGCGTTCTTGGGGATGGGCGATCTCGTGGGCCGCATCTTGGAACTGCATCCGAGTTTGGCAGCAAAACGCAACGACCGCAAGTACAAGCCCGTGGACTGCACCGACGACGAAGTGACGCGCGTCAAGTTCCTTGCTGCTCCGTCCTCGTCGCTTCGGACCTGTATGTAAATTTCACTCAATTTCTTGTCAGGAATGGTAACTCATGTTTTTGGTGTGCAGTCAATGTGGGGGGCGGATCTTCAGCCTCGGACTTGTCGTCGCCACTGTCATCCTCTGGAGCGACGACGCGTGCCCGTCGTGGAGATTCGGTCTCGAGCACCCAAGGCCCAATGATCTCTCCACTCCGCTCGGCGCTCTCGGCGTCGCGCTCCATCGACAACATCTCAGGGGTAGCAACAGCATCTGCGGCAGCAGGTGGCAACAATGGAGGCAATGGGTCCGGCTCGGGCAGAGGCACCCCTGGCTCCTCCACGCCGCCCCACCGCCACACGACCACGTCCGTCAGCTCCACCGGCACCAATTCGGGTCAGCCGGTAGTTTCGGGCGGCGCGATACTTCTTGCGCCAGGCGCCAAGCCAAAGAAGCGCGTGCAGTTTGACCCAGTATCGCTGTGGTTCCAAGGCGCCGAGGCAGGCGACATTCCGACGCTTGCCCTGTACATTGTCAACCGTAGTAACGGCGGCAATACCACCACCGTCACCGGCAATAGCAGCGACGGCGCCAAATCGCTGGGATCGGAATCGCGCGTCAACTTGCGCCGCGACTCGCACGGGACATCGGCGCTGCACCTCACTTGCGGACAGGGTCATTTACCCGCGACTCGATGGCTGGTGGAGAATGGCGCCGACGTGAATGCGCTCGACGACAATGGTTGGGCGCCTCTGCACATGGCTGCGGCCGAGATGCACCGCGACGTGCTCATGTACTTGATTGATCTGGCCGAAGTGGATATCACGGCGCGGACTGACGAGGACGAGGATGTGGTGGATGTCATTGACGAGGAGGAGGAGGGCGGGCCGGACTTGGTCAAGGCCGCCAAGCGTACGCTTATTTTTTTTGCTATGCTCTCTTTTTTGTATTCATTTTGGTACTTCCAATCCACAGGCTCGATAGCAGATCGCAAGTCGCTTGGTCCCGGCCGACGAACCACACCGCTCGTAAACTCGAAACTCGTCGAGTCGTCGGATATTGCTGATTTGGCGGCGATCGGTGCGAAAAAGGTTGCCGATCTACGCCCAACTCCTTCTGTCGCCGCCGCTGCCGCCGCCGTGCCATCTGAACCTCTCATCAATGGCAATACCGCGAGTCTCGTTTCCCCACCGCTCCTGATTGCCATTTCGCTGCAACCCCAATCGCAATCCCAGCCTCTGCCGCAGTCGCAACCACGACAACCGCCTTTTGTACCCCCACCCTCGATCCCAGCATTGTCGCTGCCGCTGCCGCCACCGGCTCAAGCCCCAGTGCAGCCACATCCTCCTATTGCGGAGAGCATCTCTACAACACCGGTCGTGTCTGCTGCTATTGAAAGGACGGAATCCAAACCGGCGGAACAAACGCAGATTGCACCTGTTGCACCACCAGAAGAAATGTCGCCGCCGGTCAAGGCACCTGCTCCCGTAGCAACAGCAGCCATAGAAGTCGTCGCCGCTGTCTGTGCTGCATCTGCCGCCATGGCCGAATCGTCACCAAATCAACGCGCAGTCGAGTCTGATACTGGAACTGCCACTACTGCTGCAGTAGGGTCCACCTCAAGCGCGTCCACCACAACCACGACATCAACAGCCGCGACGGCAACAACCACGACCTCGGCAACGATCTCGAGCCCGCCGCCCAGCTTGAACGGGTCCATGACCGGGCTTCGAGCGCCGTCGCCGTTCCGGCTGGACCAGCGATCAGTAGTCCCACCTGTGCCGGTCCCAGAGCGCTCTTCGTCGGCTTCCTTAAAGAACGATCCCAACGCGCCTGAGCTCACTACAGGTGGACTTGCTCGCGGTCGCTCGCCTGGCGTGACCAGTTCCAACGGCTCCCTCGAACCTTCTTCTCTTCCCGCTCCCGTTATCGCAACTGCCGACACTTCGTCATTGACTTTGGCGCAGCAGCAACCACTCATTTCCCCGCGCCGTGGATCCGACGGTGTCATGTTTGCCAGCTCGCCCACCGGTACAGGCCGAGCGGCGACGCGGCTGCTCCTGGTCAGGGAGAAGCGGGCAATCGCAGTGGCCGCAGCCGCGGGGATTGGCAAGTCGCCCTCCCCCACCACCACCTCTTCTCCAGCAGGAGGCTCGTCCACACCGACGACGGCGTCTTCGTCTGATCAGGAGGAACTTGGAGACGACCGGGGAGTCGACGAGTCGCGTGGACTGTCCATCATTGCGCTGATGCAGCGTTTTGGCGGTGGGAAACCGGTGGCCAAGTCAGCGTCGGCTGCTGGGAAATAAAGTTTTATTTTTGTCTTAAATATCGTTCTCGGTTGCGTGCTCGATCCTGCCTCTTTTTGGTGAGATCCTTGGTGTTGTCGTGTTTCCGGTCTTAGAGCACGATCGTCGTAGCTTGCTGGACTCAAATGGGCTCAACGGGTACCACCAACCTCGTACCTGTTTGACGAATGCGAGGAATCATAAACGGGCTCACAGTAAAGCACGCAATACACCAGAAAGTTAATCCGAGAGTTAACAACGTAGTATGGCGCAATACTTGACCGCGCGGTACATTTGCATTTGTCACCGAATTACGACTCACCCCAGTCGAATGGTGCAATCAGCAGCAGCACCTCGTACCTCATCGACGCGAACTATAAAGTACGGCCGTGCCCACCTATTCATTTTTTTCTGTATCCCTCAAGCATTACTCCAAATTCAACAAAATGAGTCTAGTATCTGGTTTATTTGCCACCAAATCCGTCGCCCAGTTGCAAAAGCAAGCCGAGGCATCGACCCTCAAGCGCACGCTGGGCAAGTTCGACCTTCTCAGTATTGGAGTTGGAGACATCATTGGTATGTTCATTAACTTTCTCACCTTATATTCAAGCATCTCACACAACAAATGTAAAAGGCGGAGGCATCTTTGTCATCACCGGCCACGTTGCTGCCGTGTACGCGGGCCCGGCTGTGGTCCTCTCTTTCGCGATCTCGGCGGTCGCGTGCGCATTCGCCGGCCTGTGCTATGCAGAGCTGGCAGCCATGATCCCCGTCAGCGGGTCGGCGTACACGTACGCGTACGCAGCGGGCGGCGAGCTGCTGGCCTGGATTGTTGGATGGGACCTGATGCTCGAGTACCTTGTCGGGTCCGCACTGGTCGCTCAGGGCTGGTCGGCGTACTTTCTCAAGTTCCTGGACAAGGCGTTCAGCGTGGTGCCCGCCAAGTCGTGGACCGATACCCCGCTCGCATGGACTGAAAAGGACGGGTTTGCCAGTAACCCGGGGGCCGTGATCAACTTGCCTGCACTGGTGATTACGCTGATTGTGACGGTCGTGCTCACGATGGGTATTTCGGCGTCGGCCCGGTTCAACCACTTCTTCGTGATCATCAAGCTCGCGGTGGTGCTGCTGTTCCTGTTTGCGACCGTCTCGTACATCAAGCCGGCCAACTGGTCGCCTTTCATCCCCGAGCCGACCGCCGAGCATGCGTACGGATGGGGTGGGGTGTTCAAGGCGTCGTTCTCGGTGTTTTTCAGTTACATTGGGTTTGATGCCGTTAGCACCACGGCCGGTGAGGCCGTCAACCCGCAGCGCGACATGCCGTTTGGGATTCTCGGGTCGCTCGGCCTCTGCACGGTGCTGTACATGCTGGTGGCGTTTGTGCTGACGGGCATTGCCCCCTACACGGAACTGGGTGGTGCCGCCCCACTGGCTACTGCCGTATCGAACCTGGGTCTGGGCTGGGTGTCGGTGCTGGTCTCCCTGGGCGCTCTGGCCGGTCTGACGTCGGTGCTGACGGTAGCGCTCATGTCGCAGCCGCGCGTGTTCTTTTCGATGGCCAACGACGGCCTGCTCCCGCCCATCTTTGCCAAGCTGCACCCGAAATTCAAGTCCCCCTTTGTTCCGATCCTGCTCAACGGCGTGCTGGTCGGTCTGTCGTCGGCGTTCATCCCGCTCGACATTCTCAACGACATGACCAGTTCGGGCACACTGTTTGCGTTTGCGCTGGTGTGCGTGTCGGTCGGGATCTTGCGTGTCACCCAGCCCGACGCCGAGCGGCCGTTCCGGGTGCCCGGAGGCGCGTTCTTGGTGCCGGCGCTCGGGGTGCTCACGTGCGCGTTCCTGCTCATTTCCGGTGGGCTGGTGTCCATCTTGCGGCTGTTTGTGTGGATGGCCATTGGACTGGTCGTGTACTTTAGTTACGGGATCCGGCACTCGAAGCTGCGGATCGAGAACGCTTCTTCTTCGGCGGACGGTTCGTCGTCGGACTCGACCGTATACGGCAGCACGGATACCGACAAGCCCAAGGTTGTTGCGACTGCTTAAGAATGTCGTGTAACTTGTACCAATAGAAATAATAATTTGAATCAACGATGTATTTGGTGCCATGAGGCCAAGGGTGCAATGAAGAGGAATAATGTACAAAGAATAATGAAATCAAAAGAAACCACCGCTGCTGTGATCCACGACAAACCCACTGAAATCAAAGCCCGACGAGTGATCAATACCAATAGCGTGCGAGTGGTCAGCAGCAACCGGAGCGCCAAACGCGTCCGTGAGCCCCACGCTCGGGTCCACCATGATCGAGAACGGATCCACAATGACTGCGTGATGGAAGGCCGCCGAACCAGATGAAGCAAAGTGCTGGTGCTGCTGAGCGGCCAGCGCGTCCATTTGCGCCGAGTGGGCGATGGCCGAGTGAATGTCTCCAGTGTCAGTGGAGGGGTGGTGGTAGCTGAGGTGGTCGTGGTCGTGCAGGAAATGGAACCCGGTGTTGCCGACTGAGGGGTTCGCGGCTGCAGCAGTGTTGGCAGTGCCGGACACCTCGACCATGGCCATGGAATTCATCATCATGGACGATTCTATTAAAAAAAGTACTTCGTAAGCGCCACAAGCAGGGACTTGCCAAGAAGAAAAAAAGACGGACGTTGCGGTCGTCCACTGTAAAACGGGTCTCCTGCTGCTGGTGAGGACTCGTCGTTATCGTCGTCACTGTACCACGCGTCACCGTGGGTGCCGTGAACGGTCGTTGTCGTGGTGGTGGCCTCCTCGTACGCCGGTGCCGGGGATTCGGTGGCATTACCATCGTCCAGGGCGTAAAACACGGGCTGCTCAAATTCTTCGTCGGTACCAATGCTGTGCCGGTACAGCGGCGGCTCTTCCCGTGGTAAGGGCACGAATGCGAGCGTGGTTGGCTGCTGTTGCGGTGAATTCATAATGGTCTCCATTTTTGAAGTTGAAAGGAGGAAAGCTCCCTTTGGCCGCACCGCAACCCAAATCAAATTAAAAAATGAGCGGCATCAGTCCACAGCGACCACCACCCGCCCGCAGCCGCGACCATGACAGCGACGAAGATGATGACGACGATGCTCCGATCGGCCCCTCCATGCCCGTCACCACGATCCGGCCAATAAATGATGCTGATGTTGTGGTCGGTCCACAGAGGCTGCCGGGCGCTATTGGTCCCCAGAAACCGCCTTCAATTGGCCCTGCGCGTCCGCCGAGCAACACTGGTCCACTGAAACCTGTAATTGGCCCACTGAAACCCTCTGCAATTGGTCCTGAGCGCCCAGGTGCTATTGGCTCTGAGCGTCCGCATGCCATTGGCCCAGAGCGGTCACTGAGTATCGGCGCCGAGAGGCCGCCCGTCGTCTCTGGTCCGCAACGGCCGCCAATACTCGGTCCACAACGACCACAGCTTGGCCCCCAACGACCACCCTCAGCGCAAGGGCCACCCGCAGGCCCCTACCCCAACTCTGAGAGCAGTAGCAGCAGCGACGACGACATGGTCGGCCCGCGCCCGCCGTCTCCCCGCACGCTCGCGCGTCTCGCCGACCCAAACTATGCGCAGCGCGAAGCCGAAACAGCTTTTGCCGCCCGCGAACAAGCGCGCGCCGACGCCGACCGGGTAGCCGCCGAACTGGCTGCGCGTGGCCCGCAGCGCGGCGAGTGGATGCTGGTCCCGCCGACGGCCGACTCTGCGCCGGTGGGCTTGCCGATGGGCGTCGGAAAACGCGCGTTCAGCGCCCGCGACTCGACGCCGAAGGAGATTGACAAGACGTGGACGGAGACTCCCGCCGAGCGGGCGGTGAGGATCGAGCGGGAGGCGGCGATGGAGGCGTTGGGCGAGCAGGCGGCTGGGGTGCCGCCGAGGAAAAAGAAGAGTTCGAAGCAGCGCGCCGAGGACGAGCGGGCAAGTATGTCGGACCGCGACCGGGCGGTGGCGGCGGCTGTACAGGAGTACACGGTTCGTTTTCCATTTTACTTTTTATCCAAGTGATGACTGACTTTGGTATGTACAGGATAAAGTCCGAGGCCCGTCGTTGGTCGAAGTGTACGCCAACGACGCGTCGGGTGCGAAACGGCGGCGGCTGGCCGAGGCCGACGATCCGCGCGCGCGTGGATTTGACCGCGACCGCGACTTGCTGGGCGGGAAGGCCATCACCGCCAAGGACCGCGCCAAGATGATTGCCGAGGCACAGCGGCTGGGCGATCGGTTCACGCACGGGTCTTTTAAATGAAATTTTATTCAATATGCCGCAATTACATCTGGTCGCACGGTGTCCTCAGTGCTCGATATTCCAGGTCGCATTGGTTCGTCATATGCCATTGACGTACTATTTGCCCACTGACGTTTGCGCTGGCAGGCAAAGCGATCCGAGAAGTTCGATTGCAAGGTACACCGCCATACCGTTCCTTGAGTGTATTTTTTCTTAACCATAGTTGATGCAGGTTTGCCGAACTGTCTCGAGCTGGCACGGAGCTGTATGTATTCATATGCATGTGCGCGAGCAACGCCTAACCAAAGATAATTAGATCTATGGGATGGGTGTCGCGCCCGATTGCCGGCGGCTCTCACAGCAGCTGAGCATGGTACAGGCGACGGGCCAACCGCTTCCTTCAGTGGCGCTAGACGTGGACGTGATTCGGGAGCGCGATGCGCTGGAGCGGGAGGGAGTCACTGCCAAGAAGCGCGCCGATACTACCAAGCACCAGAAAAACGACCGTGACCGTCCTCCAGTTCCAGTCCCACCTGTGAAGGTGATAAAGGCCAAGGAAGACGTGCCCGAGCATTTGCAGACCTCGGGCGAGATTCTGCGTCCGACCAAGATCATTGCGATGCCTGATATCCCACCTACTGAGCCAGAGCCAGATGTACCGCTTCCCCCACCACCTCCTCCTCATGTATTACCATTGCCGCCGATTTCAGTCGCGCCAGCACCGGTGCCACCGGCGAGCGGCAGTGGGAAAGGGTTGTTTCTCGCGTTCCGCCGGAAATAAACAATGCGCCACGATGCAGCTCTTTCGCCCACGACCTCGCCCCAATTTTTATTGCAAAATCCAACATGTCGAGTGCGTATAACAGATGCACAGACGCGTCGTCGACCAATAGAAACTGAATGGCAACAATGTAACAGACTGCATTACCGCCCCCATCGCGACCACCTCGACGGTCCCGCTCGCGTGGCTCAAGGAAGGCTCCGGCTACTCTGAGGCCCAGACTTTTTACCTGTTTCCGGCCACGGGCGGCATGTGCTACATTCAGGTCGCGTACTCTGAGCTCGCACTCTCCCCACTGGCGCAAGTGACGGTCCGTGTGGCCACCCCGACCTGCACGTACTTCAAGTCGTTCAACAACTCCGGGTCCGCGCACAAGGTCGGGTCGCCCGACCGCGCTTCGTCCACCACCAACGACTACTCGGTGACCCGCACTGCGCCCGGCAAAATCACGGTCGCGCTCAAGAACAAGGACGTGATGCTGAACGTGGAGCTCGAGGTCGAGGAGGATAAGTTGGTGGCGGTCGGCGACGGGAAGGTGATGTTTGCGCAGCCGGGGGCCGCCAAGCCCGACGGCTTCTTGGCGCAGACGTTTGGACTGCGCGCACAGGCCACGGGCGTGATCATGGCCGGTGGTGTGGCGACTGATGCCGCCGGCGCGGCCACGATCGTCCACCAGCACCAGGTATGTCTACTTTTTTCTTCTTTTTTCGAGCTAACTCATACCCGTTATGAATTAACAGGGCGTAGCTCCGCACAAGATTGGCGCGCAATGGAACTTTTTCACGTTTGCGTCCCCCTCGGTGGCCGTGACGACCATCTCGGGTACCTCTCCGATGTCGACGTACAAGGGCGAGCGGTACGGGACCATGGCGGTGCACCTGCGCGACCAGGGGTCGTTTGTGGCCAACGCCGTGTCGGTGACGTTCCCGACCACCAACGTGGACGCTGCGACCGGGTACGCGGTGCCCACGACGTTTGTGTTGACGGCGACGCTCAACAACGGCCACACGGTCGAGGCGTCGGGTAGCTTGGATTTCGCGGCCGTCAACCGCGTCGATGTGCTGGGCGAGCTCCCGTGGCTCCTGCGTAAGGCCGTGCAGCTGCTGGTCTCCAAGCCGTTCGTGTACCAGTTTGTGCAGCCGTCGTCGGTCGTGGTCAAGGATGCGGCTGGGAACGTGGTTGCCCAGGAGACGTCGGCCGGCATGTTCGAGGTGACCTACACCAACCCTGCCTAATCTTCCATTTTTTTGTCTGATCTTTTGGCGATATGGCACTGCAAAACAATACACTCAACTGCTTCTCGAAAACCGCTGTACTATATTTGAATGAAATACTCAAAAGAATTGCTAGCTCGCGCAATTGCTCGAGGCAAGGGCAGCTGCGACACCGAATGCCTTGACAATGATCTTGCTCATGAAGAAGATTTTATTCAAGCCCCTGCAAAGACAAATAGTGACTTTTGCAGGATCAACCTCGTCTGCTTCCATTTTCTTACGAAGGTCGGCGAGGCCTTTTGCTTCGGGTGTGTGAGTACTTTTCCTTTCCGAGCTACAAATGGAGGCAAGGAATTGAAAGCGGACTGAGTTTCAGTTTCGGAGCAGGGGCAGGAGCGGTGGCATCGGAGGGCGAGGCAGCGGCTGGCATCTTCGTGACGCTCGGAGCTACAGGCGCAGCAGGCACGGTCAGAGCAGCAGCTGCTGGACCAGTCAAGGATGAATGCATTGCGGATTTTTGGTGGTTGGAGTCAAGCGAAAGCGTTTTAAAAGAGGAATCGTTTTTCTCTCACGGACAGCGTTTCGCACAAAAAATTTTCACAGCAAAAACGAAGTCTCAAAAAATCAGAAAAATGGAATGGTCCAAGTTCTGCCCGGCCGGCGTGCACGTGCGCGTCGCCGACATGGCCTCCGAATGGACCACGGTCCCATCGCCTTACATTCCCGATCGCGCGACCGGCCACCCTGATGCGCCTTTGGAATACACTCGTCGGATGCGTCTGGTTTTGGTGTACTTGCAAGGGGGCAGCGGCCCTGAAGAAGCTAATCGGCCCGGGGTCGGGCTCTCGGCGTACGAGTACTTGCCGCCTTCCCTCTCGTCCTCGCCGAGCGATGATAACGGCCACCAGCACCAGAAACGACCGGCTCTGGTGTACATTGACCGTCTCGACACCTGCCCGCCGGCGACATTCCCCGAGCGCGCCCGGGGTCTCGCCCGAGCAGTCGCCGTCGCGTACATGTCTGACCGCGCACGAGCGCTTGCCGGGCGGCACTGGCAGCTGCATATTTTCGCCAAAGCCGCGCCGTCGTACCTGTTTCCCGGATCGGAAATGCACTTGGCGACGCCAATTTCGGCCGGTACTGCTGGATTACAAGAGCCACGGACGAGAACTTCCGTCAAGGCGGTTCGCCAAGGCGCCGCGCTCGTGGCATGGTGGCGCGCGGCCGTGGACGCTGCCATCCCCCCTGTTTCTTCGACAACAACAACAACAACAACAGTGGTGTGCCGGTACTGCCACCTGGTCGCCGCGACCCCATCGTCGGCCACCATCGCCAAGAGCGACGAAACTGGATGGACCCAGGGCCTCATGTGGGACGAGGCCGTCGATCCGCGGGACGTGGTGCCAATGTTCCCCGACAACGAGCTCGCGCGGCTGCTGAGTGCCGCGGGCGACGGGCCGGCCGCGGGCGTGCATACAGTCGCGGACCTGCTCAAGATCTGGGACGGGCTAGCGGCGATGCGGTCGGACGCGGCGCCAGGGGTGTTGGCCGTGACCTTCACGCCGACAACCACGATCACGACAACAACAACCGCGGCGACCGAGGATGAGCCATCAGCAACGACGGTCCTGACAGAAGAGCAAATGGACGAGGTGCTGGCGATGCTCATGGGCTCGAGCTTTGCGCCGCAGAGTATTGCCCAGACCACCACGAGTCTCGCTGCGTGCCTGGACTCGCTGGAAGTGCGGTTCGAGGACGTGGTGGGATCGGCTGATGTACCGCCACCGCGTCAAGTCGAAGCTCCCGCTGCCGTGATCATCAACAAAATCGGCGGACTCGTCAAGCGCAAACCCGTTGCGGCCACCAAGCGAGATGCCGAGACTGCCGAGCTTCCGGCCGCAGCAGCGGAGCAAGGTGCCAAACGCGCGAGGACCAAGGAATAAATCAGCATGGAAATGTAAAAATGTAGGCAGCCCGCGGGGAACGTCCTTGCGCGGCATTAAAACCATCGCAAGACAAAAAGACAAATAAATGTCTTTTTTTCCTCCACCCCTTTGGCCGGCCCTGGTGTATGCTCGCTCGAGGTTAACCAATCCCAGCCTCACAAAAAGAATCAGCGGAAAAACGTTGGACATGGAGGCGCACGGGCCGCACGACTTGGAGCCGAGAGGTGGAGGCGGGGGCCAGACCCCGCACGCCGATGCCCGCAACGATGAATAGATAAAGTTTCGAAAAGGAGTTTGGACTTGATTGTCGGCGAAAGTTATAGTGGTCGCGTTGTGGCAACTGGTCACGGTCTGGCCGAATTGACGCTCAACAGGGCTCCATGTCCGAAAATTATTCGATCCATTCGCGTATTAATACAAAAGTACAATGGCAAAACCCAAGGTACTACGGCAGCCGCAACAGGAAAAACGAAGAATTCTCACAGCAAGCGATCGTGTCAATTTTACCAGGTGCAGCGCAAGAAATCCCTCGGCAAGGCACCGCCGCCGCCCACCGTTGGCCAGGACGAGAAATATTTCGTAAAAGCGAGCGACCGCGCCGCCGTGTTTGGTCTCGATGGTCTCTCGGACGACAGCGACGATGACGATAACGCCGGGTACAATGGCAGCGGCCGGCGGATGCGTGGCGAGGACGTGGTGAACGCCGCTGACGACGACCATGTGCTGGAACTCGACATGCCCAGCGACTCGGACGTGTCGGATGCCGAGGCCGATTTCGCCGACAACGACGACGATAACGATGGTCCCGCCAGTTCCGGGTGGGGCAAGGGACGGCGCGCGTTCTACAGCGCCGACGACACGTTTGCGGACGACGACGCGGCAAAGATGGAGGAGACCGAGGCGCTGCGCATGCGCAAGGAGCGGATGGCCAAGCTCTCGGAGGCCGATTTCCTCGACGGCGCATTCGCGACCGTGGTGAGCGGGTCCGCTTCGGCCGCAGTACCATCTTCAGCAACAACGAAATCGACTGCATCGACAGCGGTGCACATGGAGGTGATCGAGAAGCGCGCCAAGGACGAAATGTCGCGCGACGAGATCCTCGAGCACCTGGCGACCGCCTCGCCCGACCTGCTGGAGTTTGTGCTCGAGTTCCAGTCCAAGCTTGAGGACGCGCGCGAGTCGCTGCTCCCAATGCTCACCGTCGCCAAGCGGCTGGAACCCGCTGGGTCGCCCGTCATCAAGTATCTTGCCACCAAGTACACTGCGACCACGGGTTTCCTGCTCAACGTCTCGTTCTACCTGACCATGTACGCCCGCGGCACGCCCCGCCGCGAGATCATGCGCCACCCGGTCGTTGGCGTGCTGGTGCTGCTCAAGCGGCAGCTGGCCGACATTGAAAAGCTCGAGCAGGAGAAGCCGTGGTTGGTGCAGAGCCTCGAGCCAATCGTGGCGGCGATTGAGGATATGGACGAGCACGACATGGATATCGACGAGTACTTGGCGTACGTGGAGCGCGAGCTGGAGCGCGAGGCGGCCGAGGACAGCGACGACGATGAGTCTGTTTCCGGCGACGACGACGACCTTGAAGAGGAGGAGGTCACCGATTCTGACATGGACGTTTCGGGTAACGACTCGGATATGGACTTGGACGAGGTACCACCAGTACCAGCAGTACCAAGGGCTGGTGCGCAAAAGCGGTCGCGCGCCGTGGTTGAGCAGGCGCCAGGATCCGATAACAGCGACGATGACGATGATACGCTGGCGGCGCTGCCAGCCAAGAAGCGCAAGCGCGTCGAGGCCCAGCTCGCGGCCATGCATATGCAAGATCCCGCGTACAAACCCGTGTCCAAGAAGGCAGCTGCTCGTGCCCGCGCCAACGCACCGACCACCACCTCCTCCTCTTCGCGCCACCTACAGAACGATGACGACTTTGACGATGCCGGTACCGCCGACGCCAACTTTGGGATCGCTGCCGGCACACTCGGGTACTCGGCCGACAAGAAGCCGCTGCGCAAGCTGGTGCAGTCGGTGCACACGACGAGTCGCGGTGGGGCCAAGGGCAACAAGGCCAGCATGTCGGCGGACGCGGACGTGGCCCGCAAGTCGCGCAAGCGCAACGAGGAGCTCAACGCGCACTTGTCCAAGGACGAGATTGCGGCGGCCGAGCGCGACGCCGACGTGTTCTCGGACGACGAGCCTGGCAGCAGCGCAACCGCTTCCAAGGGTGGTCGCGCTGCCAACATTGACGAGGCCGGAATCAACCTCAACAAGGTGGACCCGAACCGGCCGATCTCGTCGCTGGTCGAGGACCGCGCGCGCAAGCTGGCCAAGCGCACCAACGTCAAGGCCCGCAAGCTCGCAACGCGCGAGGGTATCGAGTTTGAGGACGCGGTCAAGCGCGTGCGTCCCGATGACACTGACGACTTTGACATGAACGACATGTCCGGCACCATCAAGCGCGAGGCGTCGTACAAGATCCTCAAGAACCGTGGATTGCATGTCAAGCGGCCAAAGGACGACGGCAACCCGCGCGTCAAGCACCGCAAAAAGTACGAGGCCCGCGTCAAGAAAATCAAGACCGTCAAGCGCGTGGCGGCCGAGCTCAAGAGCGGGTACCAGGGAGAACTCACCGGTATCAAGACCAACCTTACGCGCCAGGTCAACTTGTCGAAATAGTAGTCATAATATATATACATCTTTCACATCATTTCTCTTTTTCGACGGCAGGTCCCGAGGTGGCTACGAGCGTAAACTGACTTGGATCCACAGTTTGAGGTGAAGGAAGGTGAGAGTTGAGCTTGATGTCCACCATGCCATGCTGCCACGCGCGCCATACCGCCGCCTCGGCCACGATCCACCGGTCCGAGTCCACGAGACCGTAGGTGTCAATGCCTTCGGAGAAAAACACGAGCCGATGCATTTGTCCCGTCGCAGTACACGCTCGCCGGTCCCGAACCCACTTCCAGGTTGCTTTTGTGTACGCGAGCAGCAGCGGGTGCGGTGGGGCGCCGTGTTCCTGGTGGCAGACGTGGTGAACCGCCGTGTCAAAGGGCGGGCAAAAGAATCCGGACGGCGGCCAAAACAGGGCAGGAGTGGTGGTGTGCACACTTGGGGTCGTCAGTAGTACGCGGATCATGTTGTCGTCGCCCACCCGCTGAGGCTGGATCAGGCCGTGGGCTGTGGCAGCACTCAAGATCCCACGGGCCAATACGCTCCGGCGCGGAACATACGACTCGATCTTGGCCAAGGACGCGTCCAAGCTGCGGTACGCGTCCGAGACTCGCATGTAATCGCTGTTTCCGAGCGCGTCCGACAACAGCGTGTGAACAAACTGCGGGTCCCGGAGCTCGTCGGGAAGTGACATGGCGTGCGACGGAAGCCACGGGAGCGTCCCAGCTCGCTGCACGACGGTTCTGGTCGCGGGAGTGTCAGCGGCAGTGATTTTGGAGGAGCGCACCGTCCCTTGCACTCGATCCACTACGATCAAACAGCGCTGCTCGAGGTCCGACAGAGCAATACGCAGTGCGGCAACGCGCTCCAGCGGAAGTGCTGCCGGCCTAGTGCTGTTGCTGTTCGTGCCGATCGGGTTGCGATCGACCATGGGATTAAATGCGACCGAGCGCAGCAACCTTCCCACCTTGCTCGGTCGCACGATACTCACGAGGTGGCGCGACGCCCATGCGACCATATCGTCGCGCACGCTTGCCGGAAACGGGATCTCGACGCCGGCCACCACGATCGCAATGAAGTTTGCGCTGGTCGCGGCTATTCCCGACAGTGGGTTAGATACCAGGAGCTGCAGCGCATTATGGAGTTCGGTCAGAATCGCATGTCGTTCGTCCGGCGTGGGCGTCAGCTCTACGACACCGTCTTGACGCGTGGAAACGAAAGCGGCGGCAATTTTCAAGCACGCGCGCCATTCGCGAATAAATGGGCCTGTATCTTCTGGAACCGGTGGCCAATTGGTGGCGGTTGTGGCGAAGCCGCCAAACAAGAACTGGGCCGCGGCCTTGTCCGAGTGAAATACGGTGCTCAAGTACGCGTACGTGCGTAGAAAGTCGGCCAGTCGTAGCTTTATGGACATAATTGTATATTTGGGAATGGGAAAAGACGGCTTACTTTTTGCGCTCGGCCTTCCACTTGTAAATCGCGAGGCCGCGCGCGTCCTCGCCGACCTTTCTCCGGCGTCCCTTGTTCATGAGCGCCTTCTGGATCTCCATTTCCAGCTCGGCCGATCGCAACTGCTCGTCGCGTGACATGCGCGATGCCAGTTCCGCGTAGGTCGCGGCGCGTTTCCGTTCTGCGGCCTTGATGGTGGTCGCCGACAGCGTCGATTTCACGTCGGGCATGGCGGCCGTCTCCAGCATGGTGCGCGTTGGGCGGTTGAATTTGCGCGCCATGAACTCGGCGGGGGTGTCGAAATGCTCGGACGCGTCAAACTGGGCCACGTCGGCCTCGGTGTCCACAAACACCGTGTGCTGGCCGCGGGGCAGCATCGTTGCCGCACCTTCTTCCTCGTCATCGCCTTTGTCGGCGGACGCACCCAAAAAGTGCAGCGATTCTTTGAGCTTGTCCATTTTCTGGAGTAGTAAGGTGGTGAGCATATACGGCAGCATTCACGTCAAAATAAGATACATACCTTGGCATTGACGCTGCGCGACGACGTGACAAACGCCTTATCCTGGGTCTTGAGCAACTTCAGGAACTCTTCCGAGAACTTTTCGTTACGCTCGACAATATGCACGCCGCCCTTGGTCTTGGCGTTCTCCATCGCGTGGTAGAACTCGTCCGGGTTGCGCGCGCGGGCCTTCGCCTGCAGCGACAGGATGCGCTTCTCCTTGGTGTGGAAGTTGCGGGCACGGAGAACATAGTCCTTGTGCTTTTCGAGCAGGCCAAACTTGGCGCGCGACGACGGCTGCGCGCGCTCCTTGTGGGTCCGCCGGGGCGCGATTTTGCGAAGGCTGCTTGACATTGTGTTAATTTTTTTATCTTAGAGTATGGAAGACTGGGAAAATTAATCATTACAATTTTTGTTTCATTGGTAAATTTCGACAGCACGGGACCAGTTGCCAACTCCTGCAAAAGCATTCAGGCAATGGTATTGTACCCAGCGGGCGGTGCTTCCACATCAGCGACACCCGTCACGTTCTTTTTTGGCGGCAGCGGGATAAAGATCGAGGTGCGCGCCTTGTACGCCTGGTACTCGGGCTGGCTGCCGTACCGCTTATCGGACGATGCTTCCAGAAGCTTGACACCCGAGCCAAAGTACAGCAGGAAGAACACAAACACGGGGGAGACGATCGCGACCCAGTTCCACCCCGACGTGAATCCGTTGATGCACAGCACAAACATGCCGATCCAGAGCAGGACTTCTCCAACTGTGTTTTTGTTTTGTATGAGTGCCAAATGCATTCATTTGAAAAATAAAGTACATACAGTAGTTGGGGTGACGCGACCACGACCACAGACCGTGCTGGATGAATTTGGTCGGGTTGGCGTTCTTGAACGCGTTCTTCTGGTAATCGGCCACGATTTCCGTGCTAAAGCCAATCACCCACAGGACAATGCCGACAATATCGAGGGCATTGAGTGCGGGCTGCGTTGCCGACGGGTTGCTGGCGACAATGTACACTCCAAGACCTGTTTTTCACCATTATACGCGTAAATGCACATGAATCCACTCCAAAAAAAAATGAAAAGGCATACCAGTGCACCACACCCACATGATCTGGGCAACAAAGTATACCAGGAACTTGGCCGGGTTGATCTTGATCTCGTCAAACCGGTGGTCTTTTCCCTCGCGCAGCACGCGGCGGAACAAAAACAATCCCAAACGCGTGCACCACACCAAGGACATGGCAGTGGCGATGATTTGACGTGGGTGCAAGTCCGCGATTGCCGACCCGTCATCGCGGTACAACAGTGCCGCCAGGAAGCAGCCAATGTACGTCAGGGAGCCCGACAGGTCGTAAAACTTTTCGGTCTTGAGCGGAGCTGAAATGGACCATGCTAGGAGCTGGACTGCCGCGTCGATGATGAAGGTGAGGAGGAGGCCGTTGAGTGGCATTTTTGTAATATTTGTTGTGGTTCTTGTTGTGTTGGATTGCTTCCTCAAGGGTGCGAGGTCGGAATTTGGGCTGTATTTGTGTGCAAGACGTGAATTTCGTGGATGTGTAAGAGACGCGTCGCATATGTAAAGTGTGGAGGGTGGATCGAGCGAAATAAAGTCAGCGAGTCAGGGCAGAACTATGCATCGCATCGCATCGGAGGGAAGGGACGCCACAACGATGGCCTCTTTGCAAACCCCAACTCAAGTGAAGCAAAAAAACGAAACACATGAGCGACCAGGAAGACGAGCAACAACAGCACCAGCAGCAGCACTCGTACGGGTCCACCACCGCCGCCATCCTGCAGCTCCTGTCCCTGGCGTACTCGGGCGACGGTGCTGAGGTACACTTTCTAGATTTTTTGCATGGATTACGTAAAGCGCAAGATTATTGATCGCAAATCAATCAATCGCAGCCAATGTGGGACGATGACGACGGTGACAACGACAGCAACCATGTTGACGAAGACGACGATCCCATGGTCATCGAGCATTTTGGTCCCGTCCTGGCGATACCAACACGCAATGACACTGACACTGACGACGAAGACATTGTCGATGAGGACGATGATGATGGCAACTGGACCGACGAGTCCGGCCAGTTCGACGACAATGGCGCTTACTTATTTGATACCGACGACAATGACGACAGCGACGACAGCGATGACGACGACGAGCTGCAGGACATTGGGACCTCGGGCCCGGTTCTGAATGCCGAGCAACTGCGGGCGCTGCGTGCGTTCCGGTCGGCCAACCGCGCCATGGGCCTGAGTCTGGCCTTGTCACACGATCTGGCAGTGGCTCCGGACACTACGTTGCTCGGCGCGGCCGAATTCACTGCCGCATGGGGTGCTTCTGAGTCCATGTGCAGCAGTCCGACATCAATGTGCTCTCCCGACCCGACCGATTTGGCGGTAGGAGACGTCTGTGACACGGTGCCAATGTCGCCGACGCACTCTGCGTTCGGATCATCGTCCACCCGCAAGCGCCGCGCGTCGATCCTGTCCAACGCGTCCATGTCCTCTTCTTCGCCATCGTCGCCGCCGATGCAGGTGCGTCCGCTGCGCCGCTTGTCCTCTTCGTCGGCAACATCCACCATGTCCACTGCCACGGCCGCACATCGGTCCGAGGGCGGCAGTCGTTTGTTTGGTAAAGTGCACCCGGTGCGTGCGATGCGTGCACGCGAGGTGGGCGGGCACGCGTTCGTCTCGTCCGAGGTACATGTTGCTAGCGAGCAGGACCGGTTTCTGCCCAACACGAACGGCCGCGCTCTGCTCGAATACGAAGGTATGGTCCATTTCGTTTTTCTTTGTACCGGCAATACGCTTACAAAGGCAAAATAAACAGCCCGACCCTACTGCGGGCAGTTCTCGGACGACGGGAAATTCTTTTACGCGTGTACCCAGGACTTCAACGTCCACCTGTACGATGCAAGTGATCCGCTCAACCTTCGCGAGTACAAGACTGTCACCACATCCGTTGGCCAATGGTATATATACGCTCCATACCAAAAAAAACTTAATTGAGATCTGACAAGGGGAATTTAAAGGACCATCACGGACGCGACGCTATCGCCCGACAACCAGCTGCTAGCGCACTCGTCCATCACCCCGTACGTCGACATTGCCAGCACCGACCCGTACCTGCCGGACGAAAAGACCACAATCAACTTGAGCCACGGCCCGGCGTCGACCGCCGGTCGCCGGTTCGGGATCTGGTCGCTGCGGTTCTCGAGCGACGGCCGCGAACTGGTTGCGGGGACCTCGTCCAACTCCCTGGTGATTTACGACCTGGACCGGCGGTCGGTGGTACTTTCGGTCCGCGGGCACGCCGACGACGTGAACGCGGTATGTTTCGCTGACGCGTCGACGCACGTGCTGTTCTCGGGGTCGGACGACTCGCTGATTAAAGTGTGGGATCGCCGCACGTTGCGCAGTGGGGATGCGGCGAGGCCGGTCGGAGTGTTGCCTGGACATACCGAGGGGATCACGTACGTTGCGTCGCGCGGGGACGGCCGGTACTGTGTGTCCAATGGGAAGGACCAATGCGCAAAAGTGTGGGACGTGCGTATGTGCATGGCGCCGGACAAGTTTGATGCGCTGCCGATCCGGGAGCGCGATGCTCGGTTCGTTTCCACTTTTTTTTTTTTTCGAGTGTAAAGAAGTACTAACCAAACCGTTGTATAGGATCGACTTTGACTACCGGTACATGTCCTACCCGCTGGGCAAGTACGGACCCTCGATCCACCGGCACACGCACGACGCTTCGGTCGTGACGCTGATGGGCCACCACCAGGTATTGTCGACCCTGATCCGGTGCCATTTCGCGCCCAACGGCGCGCCGTACATTGCCACCGGTTCCGCCAACGGATCCATTGCCATTTACAACTTGCAAGGTGAGGCAATGCGTGAACTGCGGGCCGCAGGGGCGGCCGGGCGCGCGGCTGGGTACGCTTCGTACCATGGGTGGCGCCGCAGCGAGGTGGTGCGGGACGTGGCGTGGCACCCTCACGGGATCCCGCTGCTGCTCAGCACAACGTGGGCGGGCGAGGGCGGGGTGATTGCCGCGCACGAGTACGATGCCGGGTTGGCTACGGCCACTGCCGGTGAGATTGTTGCTGCTGCCGAGTAAAGTGTGTACATATGCAATATTCGTTCATTCGTTAATTGGTGATGAAGGGTCTAGGTGATAGGAATGGTTGGCGTCGCCGCACCAACTTGATCCTGGCGGCCTAGCTCCTCCTCGTCGGGCGTCTCCGTCATCTGCCAGCTCTCGAGCGCCGCCGCGACCTCAGACGCCTCCAACGCCTCGATCCCCCACGCTTTCGCGCGCGCGATCCATTCCGGGTTGGCCGCTTTCGCCCACCCGGGCGACTGCATGATCTCGGCCACCGAGTCGGCGACGGCGGCGCGGTCGGGAAACGGCAAGTCTGTAAGCCGGATTGCATGGAGGCACCGCACGAGCATCATCATAGATGGTGGCGATGGTGCAGCTGGGTCCGTCCCGTCACTGTTGACGTCCTGATCGGCCGCCGAAGGCGCCAAGGAGTACATGGACACTCCCGACACCACCGCCGACAAGATCCGGCGCGCCGCGGGACGCGACATCCCGTGCAATGCGCCCGCGGCGGGTGCAGGGGCCAACACCGCTCGCGGGATAGCCGAGTCCAATGCCGCCGCCGCGCGCCGGTGCCATCGCGCAAATAGGCCCGTGGGGACCAAGTTGGTGCGAGCGGCGTGCATGGAGGATGCAATCGCCGCGGACGCGGTGCGGGCGGTCGCTTGTGGCGCCGAAATTTGGGTGGCGGCGGTCATTGCGGCGGCGCGGGTTGAGAGGTCGAGCAGAGATGTTAAGTGGGCGTCGAGTGTTGATAGGATCGCGAGCAGGGCGTCGGATTGGACCTATCCATACTTTTGTAAGCGTGCTTCTTTCGTGCAGGAAATGGAATATATACCAGCAACGTAGTGACCCAAAGCTGCGCGACACTGGCCAGAGACGCCTGCGCGCTCGTGAGCCGGTGCACTTTCCCCATATCGAGCAACGTTTGCTGGAACTCGAACCGAGCCAAGCCCATGACCCGCTCAGATGCATGCTCGAGCGCTGGAGCCAGGACCAGGTCGATCATTCTGGCTGCAAATGGAAGCGCCAGCTTCCCTGCCAGTGCTGTGTATGTATAACTGTGAGGTTTTTCCGTTGTACAATGAAAGTTAAGCGGGTAAGTACCTTCCAGGTGCCGCCAGTAGGGCTCCCACTGTGCCGCGACCTTGGTATCTCGCGGCATCTCGTTGTTTGCGTCATCACCGAAATCGCGGCGACCACGATCCCCATCACCGTGATCGTCGTGCTCGAACGCAAAGTCGGGAGCAGCACGGTCGATCCCACGATCCACCATGCGCTTCGCCAGTCCCACCAGCCCTTCCAATACCTGGTCCCGGTCTTCTGTATCTGCCGGACCCACCCATCCTTCACCTTGCTGATCGTCCTGATCGACCAAGTACAACAACGAGGCCTCAGCCGCCAGATCCGCCGCCGCCGCCAGTGTCCGCATCGCCAGACCCAGTGACCCAGCCGAGACCACTCGGGGCCAGTCGTCCACGACTTTCTCAGCGAGCATCCCCACGATCCCGTCCACCCATGCCGCCACCATATCCGGAGCGTCCGCGGTCGTGGCCACCTGTGGGATCCACGCGACCTGTGCGACCAGCGCGGTGCGCAGGAACCCCGCGGGCCACTCGGGCCGGTCGAGCTGGTTGGTGGCCCGTGAGCCCGAGAAATGGTACGCGAACCGGCGCGCGACGGGCTCCAGGATCGATGCGGCGGCTGCGGCGGGGGAGATGGCTGCCAGGTCGGCAATGGCGGTTGCGGCGGATTGGGCTGCGGGTGAGGTTGGGTCGACGGCAGCCGATGGGAACGTGGCCAGGGACTCGAGCGCGGAAGCGATGGCGGCGGTGCGGCCAGAGAGCACCGATGCGTGGTGGGTGGAGGTCAGGGCGCGTGTGGCCGGGCCCAGGTGCGCGACGGTCGGGCCGAGGGATGGAATACGCGAGGCTAACATGTTGAGGCGACGGCAAGTGTCGAGCGAGGGGTCGACTTGGCTATTTTTCCAATTGAATGTGAGTGCCATGCGTGGCAGTGACCGAGGGCAAAAAAAAAAAGGGATACCTGAGGAACCGGTACTCGCGCACAGCAGCAGTGGTCGCAATGGAGGCGTCGACGCGAGCCAGGTCGGCCGCCAGGCATGCAAGTCGGGCCACAGCAGGGGTCGCACCGTCAGCAGCCACTCCCGCGTCCCCGACCGCATTGTCGGCGGCAGTACGCACCGCCTCGAGCTTTAAAGATGTGGCATGGCACGTCTCGGCCGCGTCCTCGAGCAACGCACGCAGCTGCGATCGGCGTAACGGTAGGTCGACGGCTAAGGCGGCGTGGCGCGCGGCGATGGTGGACAGGTGCGCGGGCGCCAAGTCCAGCGACCACGCGTCGGCGTTGAGGCGGGTTTCTGCTGTGCTGGTCATCATTCTTTCCTCTTTCTTGACTGCTGATCCCCGCAAGAAAAACCAAAGGAATAATGGCCCGCCGCTACGACTCTCGCACCACCATCTTCTCGCCCGAGGGTATGCCCTTTACCGTATTTTCTTATTGTATATACCATAGCATACTGACAATAAGAATGCTACCCATTGATCTTATAACGCTTGACTCGACTCGACCTACTTGATTGATCGCAATGTAAAAGGCCGCCTGTACCAGGTCGAGTACGCCATGGAGGCCATCTCGCACGCGGGTACCTGCATCGGCATCACCTGCCCCGAGGGCATCATTCTCGCGGCCGAAAAAAAGGTCACGTCCAAGCTGCTGGAGCAAGGGTCGTCGACCGAGAAGATCTACATTGTGCATGAGTACTTATATATATTCTTATATTGCTATGAATGGAATATTGACAAAAACACATTATAAAGCAAAATGCTCTGCGCCGTCGCCGGTATCGCCTCGGACGCCAACAACCTGATCAACTACGCGCGCACCACTGCTCAGCGGCACCTGTTCACCTACAACTCGGACATGCCGGCCGAGCAGCTGGTGCAGCGGCTGTGCGATCTCAAGCAGGGCTACACCCAGTACGGTGGTCTGCGTCCGTTTGGTGTCTCGTTCTTGTACGCGGGGTACGACGACCACTTCGGGTTCCAGCTGTACCACTCGGACCCGTCGGGCAACTACTCGGGATGGAAGGCCACCTGCATTGGCGCCAACAATGGCGCGGCCACCTCCATGCTCAAGTCCGAGTACAAGGAGGAGGGCGAGGAGGGCGCGGAGCAGGTGCTGACGCTGGACGGGATCTCGGAGCTGGCGATTAAAGTGCTGGCAAAATCGGTCGAGGCGACGTCGCTGACGTCCGAGAAGCGTGCGTTTTTATTTGTTTTGTCTCTTTTTATTGTGCTTTATTAATGCTTCACTTTAATATAGTCGAGATCGCCATCATGCGCAAGGTTGGCGATCAGGTCAAGTTCTCGATCCTCAAGGCCAGCGAGATTGACGCGTTGTTGGCCAAGCACAACCCGGCAACCGACGACAAGAAGAAGGCGTCCGAGTGAATTTCCTGTGCTGAATATGAACGAGGATCTTTTTTTTTTTTCCTTGTGTTAGGCAAAGAGGCTGTGGTTGTGGGAAAAATGCGTGTTGTGTGTGAAGCCCGCCAAATTACTGACCGCCACTGCCGCCTTTTTACTTCTCTCTCAACACCACCCATACGCCGTTATTTGCTGTGTGTTCTCCTCAACTTTTACTTTTTACTTTTCCACTCCATCCAATCCAATATGTCTGAGGAAATCGCAGCGGTACGACACCAGTCCTATTGTTATTTTAATTCCCTGCCGTCGTCCCGATCCAAGTTTTTCTTATATTTTCTTGCGCCTCTCGCCACCTTTTTATCCTTTTTACTGCCTGCGCCCCCCTTTTCTGTCATGTATACTTGATGCACCGACTTCTATTCTTATTATTTGGATCGTCTGGGCGGCGGCGTGGCACCGATCCGTTTTTTTAAGAAAAAAATTTCTCATGATTATTATGTTATATTAGCTTGTTATCGATAACGGCTCGGGCATGTGCAAGGCCGGTTTTGCCGGAGACGAGGCGCCCCGTGCGGTGTTCCCGTCGATTGTCGGCCG
>MU624674.1:0-32564 GCA_025349905.2 Blastocladiella britannica
GAAATGCCGTGCCGTCCACCGAGACCGGTTGGCCCTGCGCGAACAGGAACGGTCGAGGCTCCTAAACCTTGCACCATGCGCACCTGCTGGTGGAGCAGTCTGCTCAGCATGATGGCCGATCAGAACGCCAATAGCGTACAGCAACGCATGCATCTGCCAAGACGCCTACAGTTGACTGGGATCATTGTCGTCTGGCTCGTGGCGAACGCTGGTCGTTCTCAATCGCACCAAGTGCCAAGCGTGGTGCGCCAAGCAGGCTGTATAGGACGAAGCCGAAGAGAACTGGCAAGAGCAGAGCAAGAACGTATATATTTCGACGCAGAAAAGAAAAAGAAACCCGACCACCAATCACCGAAGAAATGCATGGTCGTCTGTCGAAAACCAGCAGACGCGGCCAATGGTGGCTGGGCCTGCTACGTTCCACAGCCTGGCCAGCCCAAGCATGGTACCCAGTTTGCCGGTGGCAGCGAGCGTGTCGCTCAGAGTGTCGAGCAGTACATGGCGCGGGTATCGTGCCAGCAGGTGCGCGTGGCCGTGTTTGAGGGCGAGGGCAGGGCTGTACTCGGGAAATCCGCGCGAGAGGACCGCAGCGAGCGTCAACGGGCTCCTGGCGGCAGGGAGCGCGTTCATCACTGCCAGCGCGTCCCGTCCTCGGGCGAAAACGTGGCGCCGGCGGCATTGGCCAGGATAATGTAGGCAACATGGTCAATCATTTTTTCGAATTTTTTTGGATCCAAGGAGCGTCGGATCAACGCAACTTCCAGCCATGAAAAGATCGGCCGAGGGCAGCTGGATCTGTTGTTGCATGTCTTCGTGAGGTGTCCCTCTCTTTGGCAAACTCATATTTGAAAATGGACCAAATACTGCCCGGCGAGCTTCACGTCCGCGTCTTGACGTTTCTGGACCTCCCGGCCATCCTGGTCTATCGCGCCGCCTCGCGCTGCCTGAACAGCCTCACCCCAATGATGCTCGAGCACGACCCCACCACGCATGTCGTTATGGCTCTTGTCAGCGGCGGCAATTCAGTCGTGGACGCCATTTTCCGGACGTCTGAAGTGTTCTACCCTTGCGACCTCTTCTCCATGGTCATATCGCGCCTCCTGTTCCGCCCGCACCGTAACCGCCGCCACGCCCTCAAGCTATTGACGTTGCCGACAATCATTCGCGACCTCGTGCACCATCCCGAGTATGGACTCGATGTCAAGGGTATTGCTCAGATACTATACAACGTGTGCGAGTTTCACCGTTCATGGCAGTGCACTTGGTGAGCCTGCTTGGGCTGGCTGGCCCTGGCTGGTTTCCTGGCAATTTGGCTAAAGACGCCCGCGACGACGACTATAGGCAGGAAATATATGCGGCCATGCTGAACTTTGGTCGCCTGGAGGATCCCCGCCTTGCCGACATCGTCGAGGTCATTGCCGACGAGTTCTCATACCTTGCAACCCTGGGATGGTGTGGAATTGTGACAGAATGTGCCCAATCGGAGCATGGGATACCGGAGCCTTTTCACTGGACGCTGGACCTGGTAATGGTAATTTTTTCAATCATTTATCTTATTATTGTCTGCTCGCCTGTGCTTTTTCATTGCTCAAAGACAATCCTGGTGTGTATAAAAGCATGATTCTCCCTCTCGGCGGCCTCGATTGGATCATGTCACTTGTCCGCAACAACGATCTGAAACCAGTTGCACTTGGCACTGAGCTTTTGCATCATGCCATGGTCTACTGTATTTCTGTCACGAGCGTGTTTGCGCATCCTGGTGTTGCGTCTGGACTGGTCCAAGCACGTTCGCATGCTGCTTCATCGCAATGGAAACATATTGATACGCTATGGGCCATTGCCGTGCACTTTCTTCCAACCCGACATCAGTACCTGGACGATATTCTCGGCTCGGATCTCCTCAAGAGCATTACCACTGGATGCAACCAACAACCCGCTCCCGAACCTTTCTTGACTCGCGCTGTGGATGCAGTGGTAGACCTCTACATACGCGTGAGACCAGAGGCAGTTACCCCCGTCGTGGCTCTTGATTGCGCAAACGCCGTTATTTCTCTGTACCGCCAACCACTCCGCAACCACTCAATCATCATTCTGGTTATTTGCCAGCTGCTGGATAACCCAAATTCGACCGCAACCAACTTGCTATTTGAGCAGCCGGATATTCCCGACCTTTACGTCTGCACGATTGTGACTTCCACCCTGAGCATCCGAGACCGCACTGATGCGTTTCCCACAACAACTGGCATCTGGGGCCGTGCTGGATCCGAACGGCATCCAGGTAGCTCGGTGGAACTGTGCGCTTGCATCTCTGGGCGGCTGGGATCGAGTTGGGACCTAATGTCCAATGCGGATGTTTACCACTTGCCACTTCTCCTGAATGCCATCGTAAGCATGTGTTTTGGGGAACCAATGGTTCTGGCGGCCATGGCGGCTCCTCCTCCGACCCGACGGTGGTGCACCCAGCTCATCGAATCGAGTGTCCGAGTTCAGCCTTTGATGGACCAAGACGTGGACCTGGTGCTCGCCAACCTGGTGAAATGGTGTGATCGCTCTGATGACATGCCCGCGAAGCTTGAGGTGCTACATTCCTCGTCCGATCTTGTATTTGTCAAGTCGAATCTGCGGCTCATGATGGCTGTGATTGATGTCCTTGATCCGCAACTGTCTGGAACGGGTCCAAGCCGGCTGTTGGTGGCATACCGACAGCGGGTCGTGGACGCCGTCGCAAGCACATGTCCTCGATACTTGGCGAGTCCGTCGGTGCACAGCGAGTCGTTGTGCACGCAGTGCAATGAGCAGTTGTTGAGTTTTTGGGATTAATTTTAATAAAAAATAAAGTCCCCTTTGGTCCGTCGTCTGCGATCCGCTTAGCATAGTCCACCAGCCGCGAGACTCGTCCGCTTTGACTAAAAAATATTAACAAAAAATGATAGACGGGATGGGATTCGAACCCATGCGCATTTCTGCATAAGTGCCTAAAACTTACGCCTTAAAACCACTCGGCCACCCGTCCAGGAGGGCTCTGCCCTGACCGGTATATTTTTCTCGGCGCCCTTTGATGGCGAACATATATTCAATAGGGCAGCAGGTAAGATTAATAATAGAGAAATAAGCAATATAACTGATCACGCAAACGATTGGCTGCGTCCGGCAGCGCCTAAGCGGCGCGCCAGCGACATGTCCTTGGCCATGATGGTGACGCGCTTTGCGTGGACCGCGCACAAGTTTGCTTTTTTTTTTTGAGGGTCAGTTTTAATATTTCGATTGCAGAAGAATAAATGGAGACCACCGTACCGCTTTCCATAAACGCAACCAGGAATGCTTCTGCGCCTTCTTGCAGAGCCATCATCGCATTCGATTGGAACCGAATGTCCATTTCTGGTGATGGGATTCCATTTAAGATTTTCGTGATAAGTGCCAAAAAAAAAAGAAAGAGATTGCATACTGTAATCCTGGGCGATTTCTCCTGTACACATATTGGTGTGAGTGAATATCTAGCAGTGATACAACGTGTACACACGAATCAGCCGTTGGAACGGTGCCCTGCGAATCAGCAGATTCGTGGTCTTTTGGAGCCGGCCAATCTCAGCAAGCACCTGGGGGTTGATCGAATGCTGTCAGCATTACCGGCCGCAAAATTGAAGCATAAAAGTACGAATATACCGTTCGGTCAGGACGATAGCGTTGCGCTGCATCCGAAGCCGACCGCTTGGGCTGCTGGCGCAGTGCCGATCTACCATTCAATTGTTGTTGGATCAAACAAGCGCAAATCAAAAAACCAGTGGAAGCGCGCACGCTGGGACACGAATTGCCGGCCCTTTGCCGGCCCGAAGTCGGTTTTGCCCGCGTGGGGGTTGCGCCGGCATCGATTTACCAGCTAATTTTATGCCAGGTCGTGGTGTGACGGTTGATACCGGCGGCGGCGGTGGTGCTGTTGAAGAAGACAAGGTTGTTGAGGAGGAGGCCGCTGTCGGCGGTGTATACGGTGGCCGGCCCGTGAGCGATGCGGGGCCGATACGTCTGTAAGCTAGGCGTTGAATGCAACTAAATTACGATGGGACATCAAATCAAGACGGATACCGTTGCACCGCGGTGATCTTGGTGCGTGCCCTGCAATGATGATAATTCGGGTGAGTATTTCTGTTAATGCCGGTGTCAGCGGAATTGGTATTCATCAAATACATGATTGTGTGTATTCTGTTCGCTTGTTCGCGAAGAGAAGGAAAAAAAAAACTCAACACAACTCGCACGCATGCCCACACCCCGTCGCACACTCGCGCACGCCCGATCCGAACCACTCGCTCAAGCACTGCAAGTGCCCTCCATGCCCGCACCCCTGGCACCACGCGTACTGCCCACGAACCAACCGGTGGCTATATATATATCAAAAAATCGGAGTAAGTAAAAACCCTTTCATGAAGAAATCAAAGGCGAAACGAACCATAAGGAGCACGGATTCACCAGCTTCATGCACCGCTCGCACGCCCAGACGCCCTCTGGCCGCCCGAGGATCGGCTTAAAGCACATGTTGCACGACGTGTGCACCACCGTGGACTCGAACATTTGTGCGCGCACGTCTGGCAGCGGGCACGCGCCGAGGACCGCCACGGCGCTTGCATATTGCTTGAATCGCGAGAGAATTTCTGTTCAACATTTCGTTGTGTGAGCCAATATTTCCAAACAAAGTTAAAAAAAACGAACCCAAGAAACCCAGGAACCACTCCTCGACCACCAGCTTGTCCATCCATGTCGGCACCGTACTCGCAGCCCCGCCACCCGACAGCAGCCCAGCGAGTGTGGCACACATGTGCACCTCTCCCGCATCCGAATGGTACTCCAGCACGTCCCGGGCCATATCGATGGCAGTCGACAAGTCAACAAACGATCCAGCAACGCTTGTCGCGCTCAGGGACGCCCCAACACTAGCGTCGTCGCCCATCAGGCCGCGCATCAGCAGTGACGGTGGCGTGGACGCCGCCAGCGACGGCGCAAACGCCGACCGTGATCCCGTACCGCCGCCACCGGGCACACTCGACGACCCGCCCGGACCACTACTGGCGCGCGGGGTTAAAGGTAAAGGGCCAATCACCGTCATGGCCGTAGATGGCCGCGACGCGGAGCTGCTGCCGGCGGATAATGGGCGCGGCGAGATCAGCGACCCGCTGCCCCCACCGCCACCACCGCCACCGCCGGCTCCAATCGAGTGCGCCATGGGACTGTCGCAGGGACTCCCGACGTACGAGGCGGCAGCGGCAGCGGTAGCGGCCGCGGTGGTGGCCAGCCCGGACGCCTGCGACCCAGACCGTGCCCGTACGCGCGCCCTGCCTAGCGTCGACGACGACGACGACGCGCTCGAGTCGGGCGGAGTGCTTCCACCGGCAAGCATCATGGGGGCTAGTGGCGGTGGCGTTCCGACCCCGCGCCGCACGCCGAGCCCAACTGGACCTCCACCAGTTGGTACGACAGCTGTCGTGGCGGGCGTGGCGGGCATGCCCGTCCACGGGTCGGTCGATCCCGAGAGCGAGTTGGCGCGCGACGACGAGAGCAGGGCAGACGGGCGACTGCCGAGCGATGGCGTAGCGTCCAGACTTGCAGGCGATCCGCTCAAGTGACTGGTCCCCAAAAAGGGCGGACCCGACTCTGCCGTGGTCGTCGCTGCTACCGCTGTCGTTGCCGCCGCTGATAACCGCGCCGCCGTGTCCAGCACCAGCGGCAAAAACAGCGTGCCCGCCAGCTGCCACGTGCGCCACTCGCTCTCACGCCCAATTTCCGCCGCCACCACCGCATTGTGCGCGCACGCGGCCGCAAAGTCCGCCGCCACTTGTTTGGGCGACGTGTCGAATGGGACCGAGAGACAGTAGTGCTCGGCCTGGTACAGCACGCCGCGCATGTCGTCCATGGGGTGCCCCATCGGAAGTGCGGGCGTGAGCTGGAACGCGAGCTGCGACGGCTTGTACTCGGGGATGGTTGCGGACTGCTGTTCCTCGGCAATCGCGGCAGCGGCTAGCCCAGAGACTTGCGCCGAGCTCGATGAGGGCGAGTGCGTCACGCGGCCATCGGGACGGAACTTGCTGCGCCGAGAAAACAGGCCGGGGGCGACCATAGGGCTTTTATACCTATACATGCATGTGTCAGCGCATGTTATCTAAGGAGTGAGGAATAAAAAGAAAACGCACGGCTCGGCTTCCAGCAACTCGACGGGTGTCACTCCGTGAGTGGCGCCCAAAGCTCCTCCCTCAGCAGTCACCCCCGCTGCGCTTTCCCATGCATGCGACCGATCAGCCGCCGCCGCCGTCGAGGACTGGACGCGCACGTCCACGCACGCCACAATCTCGCCATCGATTCCCCACGTGACGGAAGCGCGCGGCAGCACCGTCGACGGGTCGAAAGCCGCCGCCACTGACCGGTGCACGACGCGCTTGTCCTTTCCGCACGACCACAGCGTGTCGGCATCGGCCCACACGAACCCGGTGGCGGCGTTGGTGTGCTCGTCAAACCAGAACCGCGGGATCGAGGGGCGCGCCAAGTCCCACACGTGCACGCGCGCGTCGGTGAGCAACGCCGATGACGCCAAGTGCATGCTGGACGTCGGCGGGGTGCTGGCCGTGGCAGCAGGAAAGCCGCCGGCTCCGACACTGCCGCCAATACTGTGCTGGTACGCGGTCGAGGCATGCGTGGGTGCTGGACGCCAGGCCAGTCGGCCTACAGACGCGATCGTTTGCACCGTGAACGTGGGGCGTGGCAACGTTCCGGACGCGAGCGACCGCAGATCCCAGACCTAACGTTTTCTTTTTCATTAAGATAAAGAAAAAAAAAAAAAAATTTGAGAAGGTACCTTGATGAGCTTGTCGCGACCACCCGAAGCCAACCATCGCCCGCCAGCATGGTAGTCAACCGCCAGCACCAAACCATTATGTGCGGTGAATTTCTGCTCGCATGCCTGTGGGCGCCGCAGATCCCACACCTGCACGATCCCGTTCTCGAACGCGGCCGCAAACTCGTTAGGATTGGTCGGCGAGAACTGACAATCTCGCACCGATTCCGCTTTCCCGTCAAACGAGTGTGTCGCGGTGCTCTTGGTTCGGAGATCCCACAGCTTGAGAAGGCCGTCCTGCGATGCAGAGAGGAGCAGGTGCGGATCGGTGGCGTGAAAGGCGAGACGGTTGACAGCACGCGCGTGCTCGGTGATAACGCGGTCGAGTTTCTGGCCCGTGCGAGTCAGATCCCATACCACAATGGCTCCGTTGGTGGCGGCGGTGGCAATGGTGGATTTGGCGCCTGTATGTGCCAATTGGGATGGATCAGTCCAAATCAATGAATCATAGCATATTGGTACTGACCAGCGTTGCCCCATTTGACGTCGTTGGAGGATAAGTTGAGGTTGATGCGTGCACCGGTGCGCAGGTTCATGTGGTCCTTGACCACGCCGTCGGAGATCCGGACGATCTTGAGCACTGGTTTCCATTGTTATGAATGGATAGACTCGAGATGATACAAAGTATCGAGATACCTTCACGTCCGGCAACCACGGCCAGATCGCGATCGGGGCTCAGGGCCATGGCGTTGAGTGCGCCGGACGCGCGATGAACCAGAGTGGTAGAGGCATCTGGTGCAAGAGTGGGACGTAAAGACGGTGGAGGCGGTGGAAGTAATAGGGGTGAACCAGGGGGCACGGGCGACGACGCGGACGACGACGAGGATGGCCCTCCTCCGAGTAAGGCGGCGCGGATGCGGTCGGGCGAGAGTGCTGGCAATGACGAGGCGGCGTGGGCAGAGGCAGAGGCAGAGGCAGCAGCGGCAAAGAGCGAGGCCGAGGACGAGTACGGGGTGTGCACGGCCGAGCTGTTGTTCGTGTTGTTGTTGTGACCACCGACACTGCTTGGCCGCTGGTGCTGCATTTTTGAAATTGTTTTAAACGCGTTTTTATTCGCGTTGCTTCTTCACGCTTTCACCTCTTTCGCCACTCAACACCACACACGACGCACCTCGCCAATAACACCCATTTTCCCCCCTATTCCACAATGGTACTTGGTCATTTTTTTTGGTTTGAAGAGAACCCTGTACCTTGATCTCATCAACAATTGTAACCAGTCGTCTCCAGCGAACCCTTCTCCCCGCGGCCCCGGCCCGCGCGTGTCCCAAGGCCCCAAGGGTGTTGTTGTCCGGTATGATTCTATATTCTAGCTTGATTGACCATATGGTCAAGACGCGTTTGCTCACAACAAAACATCTTCAATTCAACAGCAAGCGCAAGCCGCAGGTCAACCGTGACGCACAAAGCGCCGCACGCTCGGCCGCAGGTGGCAGCAATGCCGGCATGATGCTCAACTTTAACGACGAGGCGCCTGGCCTTAAGGTGTACGTTTATCCTTTATTTTTTATGTGCAGGCATTGTACTTAAACACGTCAATTGTAAATAAAACAGCGATCCGGTCATGGTGCTGGTCGCGTCGCTCGTATTCATTGCGTCCGTGTTCTTGCTCCACATTTACGGCAAGTTGACGGCGTAAAGCTTCAAAGAAAATATATTATATTAAAAATTCAATTAGGAGGCGGTACTGCTGCGACGCGTGCCAGTGCCCGGCCCAGCGGATCATGGAACCGCGCCACGGTCGCGTACTCGCGGTCGATCCGCTCAATTTCCTTGGCAAACTTGATTGCAGGTGAACCGGCTGCGGCTCCCGATACCGCCGCCTGCTCCTCGGTTTCCAGTTGGTCCTTTTGCAGCATCAGCTTGTGCTGCGTGCGAGACGCGCCGCCCGTCCTTGCCGCCGCCGTACCTGGAACAGGGCCCGCAGTGCCACGAGTGGGGCCGCCGGGTGTCATTGCGGCAGTCCCTGGTATAGTGCCATTGTCACCACCACTGCCACGACCGGCAGCCTTGGTGGAGGAGGTGTCCATTGAGTTTGTTGGTTGCGTTGTGGCGGACATCTTTCAAAGAACGCGTCTGTTCGTCACGAAAGAGGTAAGAGAATGGCCCTCGAGCTCATTCCCGACCGGTTCCAGCCCGGAGGCTCCTTTGGCCAGCTGTGGACAATGGCATACAAAAACGCGCCGACGGTCTGCGCCCGGACCCCTGACGTCGGCAACGGCCTTGGTTGGAATGCGCTCCCGTGCTTTGTCTATTGCGACGGGACCCCGAGCTTGCTCAATGTTGGCGTTCATTTTTCGGCCGGCACGGGCACCCAGCTCCCGTTATGGTGCGAGGTGGACGTGACTGCGGGCGGATTCGAGCCCAAGACGGTCCGGCTCACGATGCCGCTGGGCCGCACCAATCTTGGCCGTCACACTACCGTGACCGAGTGTATTAGCCTCGAAGTGCCGCCGCCGCCCGCAACTTCTTCACCTCTCTCGGGCAGTTTTTCGTTTGACACTCCGGCGCCTGCTTTTGGCGCATTTGTTGGACTTGTTGCTCCTGCTACTCCTGCTGCTCCTGTTACAGTTGCGGCTACACCGGCGCCAGCGACTCCCGCAGCCCAGAGCGCCTTTAGTTTTGGGGTAGCAAGGCCAGCCGCTCCACGTGTCACCCGAGCTCCTCGAGTCTTCGCGGCCGCTCCCTCAAGCTTGGGGGTTTCCCACACCTTCACGTCCATCGCGGTGCAGGTCAGGTTCCCAACGCACAGCAACCTTGGCAGTCCCACACGGCCCCTATCCAACATCTTATCGACCCTCAACGACGCGAGCCTGTGCGACTGCTCGTTCCTGCCCGGCTCCAGCACCACCGAAGGGGACCCGATCCACGCCAGCCGCGCGATCCTGGCGTCCGTGTCGCCATACTTTACGTCCATGCTCAAGACCGGTGGGCCCTGGGCCGAGTCAGAGGCCGTGGCGACCGGCAAACCCATTGCGTTACCTGACTGGCAGCCTTGGGTGCTGGTGCTGGTGCTGTTGCACGCGTACTCGGGGTGGATCCCGGGCCAGCCTTTGCCGTCGGTGGCGGTCACGTTGCTCACCAAGTACGACTGCAAGATCGACGAGCTCAGTGTCGGGGACTACTGGCAGCTGCATACGCAGGCGCAGATGCTCGACATGTACCAGCTGGCGGCGGCGGCGTGCATCAAGTGCGGGGAGCTGAGCGCGCGGGTGGCCGCTGAACTGGAGGCGCGCGAGTCTGCCAAGCATGCCAAGGCTGGGTTTGGTGGTGCGTTTGGCGGTGGTGGGTTTGGGTTTCCGTCGCCATCGTCCTGAAATGTTCTTTTTGACCTTTGTTTTGCCGTAATCAAAATCGCACGACCGCGAACAAGGTTGCCTGTCCCCAAAGGACAACACAACAAGGACAACAATAAGAGGATAGAGAATGAAGTTCTCGCACCAGCTCAAGCTCAACTCGGTCCCGGACTGGGCCGAGCACTACATTGCGTACTCGAACCTGAAAAAGATCATTTATGCGATCGAGCGCTCGCAGTCGGCGCAGCTGTACGGCACCGCGTCGTCCGCCGTCACCACCCCGAGCACTCCGAGTGCGTCGGGTATTCTGAGCGAACGTGCCCCACTCTTGATTTCGACCTTGAGTGCGGCCACACACTCAAGCTTTGATACGATGACGACGGTGCCAGTGACACCGGGAGGCACTGCCGTCACTGCCACCGACGTGTCGCCCGACACGTTTCTGCGCGCCCTCGATGCCGAACTGGAGCGCATCGTGGCATTCTACATGACCAAGGAAAAGGAACTGGTGGACGAGGTGCATGCGCTGCGGTCCGACATTGCGTATGCCGAGACCGCGTTCTCGGCCCGCACCGCCGCGTCGCTGGCGCCCTCGTCGCGCCTGCACTCGCAGAACCGGTCGCACTCGAGCACGCCCATCCGCGGCATGTCTGACACGGAGGATCCCGACGACGACGACGAGGACGAGGACGACGACGAGATTCAACTGAATCGGCACCACCACCACCAGCAGCAGCAGGCTGCCCATATCGGCCTGGATCCCGAGATCGCGGGGTCGCTGCCGTCGGCGTCCACGTTCATGATGCCGTCGTCGCCCGCCACGCCGGTGCGGATTGGCGTTCCGGTTCAGCAACAGCAGCAGTCGGGTGCCACCACTTCCGCCGCGGCAGAACTTCCCGATGACGCTACCGCTGCTGCCGCCGCTCTGCTTGCCGCCAACACCGCCTCCAACGCTGCTGCTGCGCAAGCGGTGGTGTCGGGCCAGCACCTGGCGTACAACCCGCACTCGGTGTGGGCGCGGCGGTCGATGCAAGCGCTGCGTCTGCGGTTCGCCCGGCGCGCGATCGACCTGTACGTGTCGCTGA
This sequence comes from Blastocladiella britannica, assembly GCA_025349905.2. Taxonomy (NCBI): domain Eukaryota; kingdom Fungi; phylum Blastocladiomycota; class Blastocladiomycetes; order Blastocladiales; family Blastocladiaceae; genus Blastocladiella; species Blastocladiella britannica. Next base: position 11,253 of record MU624674.1, read on the forward strand.
GCGACCTGCGCGACTTTGTGCAGCTGAACGCGACCGGGTTCGGCAAAGTGCTCAAGAAGTTTGATAAAGTGACGGGCCGCGCCGCGCGCCGGGCGTACCTGGCGGTGGTGGACCGCACGTACCCGTTCACGGAGGCGACGCGCGCCAAGATCACCGAAAAGCTGCGGCTGGTGGAGGGCATGTACGCAGCGGTGATGGCGGCGACTGACCCGCACGCGGCGGCCGCCGAACTGCAGGCGAATCTGCGGCAGCACGTGACGTTCGAGCGCAACACCGTCTGGCGCGACATGTTGGCCAACGAGCGCGCACACGCCGCCATCAATGTCTCGGCTCACAAGCCCGACGGCGCCACCGCCGACGCTCCCTTGGTTGCGTTCACGGTTCCTTGCGTGGGATGGTCGGTGTACGTCCCGCGGCCGTCCACTAGTTTTTTGCACTTGCTGGTCGGGATCGCGTTGTTTCTGGCCATCTTCAACTACAAGCTTTTTGAGACCCACGAGCAACAGGCGTGCTTTGCGGTGCTGATTGCCGCGTCGTGGCTGTGGGCCACCGAGGCCTTACCGCTGTACGTGACGGCGCTGCTGATTCCGCCCATGATTGTGCTGATGCGGGTCATTCGCGACCCGGTCACGCTGGTGCCCATGACCCCACACAATGCCACCAAGTTTGTGTTTGGGGCCATGTTCTCGCCCACGGTCATGCTGCTCATGGGCGGGTTTGCGATCGCTGCCGCGCTCTCTAAGCACATGATTGCCAAAATTGCCGCGGTCGCGCTGCTTACCAAGGCTGGCACGCGTACCGTTTGGGTGCTGCTGGCCAACATGATGGTGGCCACCTTTGCATCCATGTGGATCAGTAACGTCGCGGCACCGGTACTGTGCTTCTCTATTATTCAGGTGCGTTCCTCAATACCCTTTTTATTTGTTCAATCGATTTGACTCGAAGTGACAGCCCATCCTCCGTACCTTGCCCGATACGAGCTCGTTTGGGTCGGCCCTTATCCTCGGCATTGCCCTGGCATCGAACGTGCGTGTTTTTATATTTTCGTGCGTAAGACACATTCATAACAAAAAACATAGATTGGCGGCATGGCCTCGCCCATCTCATCCCCGCAAAACGTAGTGGCCATCGACAACATGCACCCGGGCCCAACCTGGGCCGAATGGTTTATAGTCGCGCTCCCGATCTGCATTGTCACCAACGTGATTGTGTGGCTCATCCTGCTCGTCGTCTACCAGCCGCACATCACCACGCCTGAAATCGTGCCGCTGCGTCGATCCGACGACAAGTTCACGGGTAAGCAGTGGTTCATCATTGGCGTGACGTTGCTGACGATCGTGCTGTGGTGCGTCGAGTCGGCGATCGAGGGCGTCGTCGGAGACATGGGCGTGATTGCGTTGCTCCCGATCGTGGTGTTTTACGGGGCCGGGATTCTGACCAAGGACGATTTTAATACCATGGGGTGGACGGTGATTATGCTGGTGCGTTTTACCCTTTTTTTTTTACTTTTCTGCAGGCATATTCACGCAAACATGTATAACTAGGCCATGGGCGGCTCGCTCCTGGGCAAGGCAGTCGACAACTCGGGCCTGCTAGCAGTCATTGCAACCTCCATCAAGAACTACTGCCACGGCATGTCGCTGTGGGGCGTCCTGTTTGTGTTTTCGTCGCTGGTGCTGGTGGTGGCCACGTTCATTTCACACACGGTCGCTGCCCTCATTGTGCTGCCTATCGTCGCGGAAGTCGGTGCTCAAATGGCCGACCCACACCCGCGGTTGTTGGTCATGGGCGCCGCACTCATGTGCTCCGGCGCTATGGGCCTTCCGATCAGGTACCCTCGCCCACTCCATCACTTTTGAAAAATACTGACGCGCACCTGTTTGGCAGTGGGTTCCCCAATATGAACGCGATTGCACAAGAGGATGCGACCGGGAAGCCGTACCTCCGCAGCTGGGACTTTATTCGGTCCGGAGTGCCGGGGTCGGTCGGGGTCTGGCTTGCTATTTTGACCATGGGGTACGGGTCCATGATCTGGCTCGGATTTTGAGGTGAAATATACTGTCGCACTTGCATTGGATTTTGCCTTTAATTGCTACCGCCAATATTTGGGTCTACTGGTCAGCGGGTTTCCCTGAACGCGATCGCGCAAGAGGATCCGTCTAGAGAGAAGGTACGACGTTGCACAACTGGGACTATATTCGGTCGGGTGTGCCCCGGAATCGTTTGGCGTGTCGCTGACGGGTGCTCGCCATTTGGTACGGCTCCATGACTTGGCTCAGTTTTTGATATCCAAATATATGCTCTTTGCATGTCAAAAAATACCTACTTCCCGCATACTTTAAAATACACATTGGCATGGTCCCGAATATGTTATCGAGAACCCTTGTGTCGCGCGCTGGACTGGTCTTGAACTTTCGGTTGACTGGACGCGAATCGACTGGGCACCCTTGCAGCTCGTTAGTTTAGAAAAATATTCCAAAGCATGCATACGACGACGAGCGACACGGCGATGGATATTGATATTGCGGTCGCCAAGACCAAAGCTGGCGGCTCTAACGCGTTGCCCACCTCGTCCTCTCGGAAACCCACCGCAACCAAACACTTCCTTGCATTCCGGCTGTACCCAGGAGCATCGCGCCGGGTCAAAATTTCACGACCGACTTCCAGCGTGGTATGCATGACTCTCGGTGCGGGCTTGTTTGTCGGGCTCCTCCACTGCCCGTTGTTTGGCCCCTGGGAACAACGCGCGTGCTTTGCGGTCCTGCTCACGGCCTCATGGCTCTGGGCCACCGAAGCATTGCCGCTGTACGTGACGGCCATGCTGGTCCCACCGGCGCTGGTGCTCTGGCGCGTGATCCGCGACCCGGTCACCCATGTACCTATGGCGGCACACAAGGCAACCGCGTTCGTGTTTGGAGCCATGCTTTCGCCAACAATCATGCTGCTGATGGGTGGGTTTGCGATCGCGGGCGCTTTGTCCAAACATAACATTGCCAAGATGGGCGCGGTCGCGCTGTTGCGGCGCGCGGGAACAAAGTCCATGTGGGTGCTGCTGGCCAACATGATGGTGGCCACCTTTGCATCCATGTGGATCAGTAACGTCGCGGCACCGGTACTGTGCTTCTCTATTATTCAGGTGCGTTCTTTCCCCTATATGTATATATGGCATCGATTTTGCTTACGCTGTCGTTTATTTAAAAAAGCCAATTCTTTCGACACTCCCAGAGACCAGCTCATTCGGGTCCGCCTTGGTGTTGGGCATTGCTCTGGCCTCCAATGTACGTCAAGTTTGTCTTTTCGCCAACACTCGGCGACAAAATTGACACACACAAAAAAAAAAAAAAAAAAAAGATTGGAGGCATGGCGTCCCCGATCTCTTCCCCGCAAAACGTGGTGGCCATTGCCAACATGACTCCCGCTCCGACGTGGCTGCAATGGTTTCTGATTGCGCTCCCGATCTGCGTCGTGTCTAATTTCATCGTATGGATCATCTTGCTGGCCGTGTACCAGCCGCACCGCAACACCCCCGAAATCTTGCCGCTGTGGCAGTCGGAACAGACCGTGTTTACCGCAAAGCAGTCGGTGATTCTGGTCGTGACGCTCGTCACAATTGGGCTGTGGTGCGCAGAGTCGGCGCTGGAAGATGTGGTTGGCGATATGGTGCGTTTTATTTGATGTGATTGGACGCAATTTCGACCCACACTTTAAATACGTAGGGTATTATTGCCCTCTTGCCCATTGTGGTGTTTTATGGGTCGGGGATCCTGGACAAGGACGACTTTAACAACATGGGCTGGACGGTGATCATGCTGGTACGTCAGTGTATATCGCCTTGAACAACAACAAGAAACTGAAAACAAAATTTGTATGCACAGGCCATGGGCGGATCCCTGCTGGGCAAAGCCGTCGACAACTCGGGCCTGCTAGCAGTCATTGCCACCACGATCCGCACTTACTGCCACGGCATGTCGGTCTGGGGCGTACTCCTGGTATTCACCTGCCTGATGCTGGTCGTGGCCACGTTCGTTTCGCACACGGTGGCCGCCCTGATTGTGCTGCCGATCGTGGCCGAGGTGGGTGCCCAGATGTCTGACCCACACCCGCGGTTGTTGGTTATGGGTGCTGCGCTCATGTGCTCGGGCGCCATGGGGCTGCCAGTCAGCGGGTTCCCCAACATGAACGCGATTGCACAAGAGGATCCGTCGGGGAAACCGTACCTGCACAGCTGGGACTTTATTCGGTCGGGGGTCCCGGGATCAATTGGCGTGTCGCTGGCGGTCCTCACCATGGGGTACGGGATCATGCTGTGGACCGGCTTCTAAAAAAATGTAACGCTCTTTCAATCCAACTTCAAAAAAAAAAACATTATGTCGGGAAAGCTCAGCAAAGAAGAGTACCAGAAGCGCCTTGACCTGGAAGCCGCGCGTAAAGCGGGTACCGCGCCGCCCGAGGTGGACGAGGACGGCAACGAGATCAATCCGCACATCCCACAGTACATTACGCAGGCGCCATGGTACGTAGACTCTGGCGCGCCATCGCTCCGGCACCAGCGCGGAACCGCCGCCGGTGGAGCTGCTGTACCCGAACCACCATCTACCTCCCAATGGTATGCGCGCGGAGCCCGTGCCGCGACCGCCGCCACCAAGTTCCGTCCCGGCGCATGCACCAACTGCGGGGCCATGTCCCACAAGACAAAGGAGTGCATGGAGCGGCCGCGGAAGGTCGGCGCGAAATTCACGGGCAAAGATATGGCGGCCGACGAGGTGGTCACGGACGTGAAGTTGGGGTTCGAGGCCAAGCGCGATCGGTGGAACGGGTACGATACCGCCGAGCACACGCGGCTGATGCGCGAGTGGGAGTTGGTTGAGGAGCAGCGCAAGCGCATCAAGGCCAAGAACCTCGACGAGGAGATGCGAGCGTACGTCCCTTTTTTTTTTCTTTACATTTTTGGGGACTTACCAGTGACTTACATTAGACGCGCGGCCGCACCAGAAGACGTGCTGGCCGAAGTCGACACGTCCTCGGAATCCGAGTCGGACGAGGACAAGTACGCAGAAGCGGCCGACATGGCCGGACAGCAGTTTGACGCCAAGTCGCGGCAAACGGTCCGCAACCTGCGCATTCGCGAGGACGTGCCCAAATACCTGCGCAACCTGGACATTGACTCTGCGCACTACGATCCCAAAACGCGCTCGATGCGCGACAACCCGCTCAAGGGCAAGTCGAAATCCGGCGGCGGCTCTAGGGGCGGCGCCAATGACGGCGGTGGCGGCGATGAGGATGGCGACGATGAAGGCGAAGGCGACGACGGTGGCGGCGGTGGGGTAGACGCCGACTATGCGGGCGACGCGGCGTACCGGTTCACGGGCGAGGGCGCGCGCGCCATGACCGACACGATGCTGTTTACGCTGCGCGCGGCCGACCGCGGCGCCGAGGTGCACGCGCAGGCCAACCCGTCGCAAGCCGAGTTCCTGTACCGCGAGTTTCTCAAGAAAAAGGAGGCTGTGGCCGACCGCACCAAATCCACGATTCTCGACAAGTACGGCGGCGCCGAGCATTTACGGAAACCGGCGGCGGCGCTGCTCGAGCAGTCCGAGGACTATGTCGAGTACTCGCTGTCGGGCCGCGTGATCAAGGGCATTGAGCGCGAGGTGGCGCGGTCGCAGTACCCCGAGGACGTGTACGTCAACAACCACACGTCGGTGTGGGGGTCGTACTGGACCGACCACAAGTGGGGGTACGCGTGCTGCCACAACACCGTGCGCATGTCGTACTGCACGGGCGCCGCGGGACGCGAGGCGAACGCGTCAGCCGCGGCATTTGCACGCAATCTCGGCTCGGCTACTGCAGCAGTCGCTGCCGGCGGGACGGGTGGGACCAAGCGGTCGTTGGCCGAGGAGCACGCCGAGCGGCTTGCCTCTGGTGGGGGAACTGCCTCTGCCACTGTTACTGTCACTGCAAGTAGTCTGGCACACAAGCGCAAGCTCGGTGAGGGCGAGGTCGAGATTGACTCGGACCGACTCGCTGGGGCCTTGGATCGCGAGCGGAAACGCATGCGTGCAGCACCAACAGCTTCCAAGAGTCGGTACGGGTCCACGGCCGATCCCGACGCCATGACCGAAGAGGACCTCGAGGCGCATCGCATGCTGAGGACCCGGGGCGATGATCCAATGGCAAATTACCGGGATACTATTTAAAAATATGACGTTATGTGATGTCCTCGCTTGTTTGTACCGTTTTGCGCAGCAGCACCTCAGCCACACCCACAGAACAATGGCACCGGAAAAAACAAACACCACCAACAAGCACACGTGAAGGCCCGATTTTTTTTCCAGCAAAAGTACTGCGCAGCCGTGTAGCAACAGGCTCTCTTCCCTCCGCAGGCTACATAGTTTCCCTGCCCCCTCACTTGCCCCCTCCACTCTTGCTCACTAGAGAAAGACTTAAACCTGCAAAGAAAAGAAAAACATATAAGAGAAAATGACTGACGTTGTCAACTCGGTCATCGACTACTACCGGTCCACGACGGTGCTCAAGGCCATTGTGCAGATTCTATCGGGGATGGCGATTCTCGAGCTGGTGCTCTTTGCCGGCGTGTTCTACTTTTCGCTCCTTTCGGCCGTGCGCCGTCCCGATGAGACCACCAGCTATCTGCGCGCATTCCAGACTGCCGTGGTGTACTTTGTGTTCCGCTGCGTGCCCCTGCCGTTCCTGATTGCCGGCCTCAACATCTCGTCCACGGGCTTTGACTCGGTGATGCCGTACATTACCAAAGGCTGCGTTATCGTGCTTGGCATCTGGCTCAACTTGACCATTGTGCGTTTTGTTTTTGTTTTCCCTTTTTTCCATTGATGGATCTCCGATAAAGTTTTTTTTTGTTTCCACCAATGTACTCATATCTCATTCACCAAAAAGTCCGTTCCCACGCTCACCATGTGGTACTCGCGCATCATTTACGGTGTCGGCAACGAGCCGCTGATTCCGTCGCGCGAGCCGTACGACTTTATCGTCATGCTGCCTGTATACAACGAGACGATCGAGCTGCTGACCGCCGGCATCCAGTCCATCATTGACCAAAAGTACCAGAAGGTATTGTGTTTTTTTTTCCTATTGGTGGTTGCAGTCCAATAACAAAAAAAAAAACGAATCGAACAATAGGAACGCATCACCCTCCACATCTCATTCGACTCGGACGAGCGCTCGAAGTTGTACCTCGACCTGCTCACGTGGCTCAACGACCACTCGTCGGACAACCCGCTCAGTGGCGGCACCGATTTTGTCAATCCGCCCGAGACGAACGCCGAAACGATTTTCGGCGTGTACCAGGGTGTTCGCGTGTTTTTGCACAAGTTCCCGCACGGCGGCAAGCGCAACACACAGTCGCTGACGTACGCTTTCTAAAAAAAATTATCAACTGAAAAGCTGACAAAAAAATAAAATAGGTTCCTCCACATTGAGAAGCAGGTCCAGCTGGACCGCTTGGAGCGCACCGCGCTCGTGCTGCTCGACTCGGACAACTACACATACGACTACGCGTTCCACAACCTCGCGTCCACGTTCGACCGTCACCCGGAGAAGCGCGCTTTTGCCGGGTACATGACGTGCATGTCGTCGGGCGAGAACATGACCAAGTTCTGGAACCTGGTGCAGGATGTCGAGTACCTGTCGGGTGAGATGGCCCGTTCGTTTGAGCTGATGCTGGGCACCGTCAACTGCCTCCCCGGAGGGTTCACGGCCGTGCGCCTGGACGTGATGGAGTACACGACGGGTTACGGCACGCAGACGGTCGCCGAGCGGTACTTTGGCGACTTGCCCGTCGAGCACCTCACTGACTACCACCGCAACTACTTGGGCGAGGACCGTTACCTGTCGCACTTGCTGCACGTGACGCTGCCGCGGTACTCGATGGGCTTCTGCCCGGCCGCGCGCGCCAAGACCGACCCGCCCAAGGACTTCATGTCGGTGGTCCGCCAGCGTCGTCGTTGGTTCTTTGGCGCCATTTCGAACGAGGTGTACATGCTCACGGACCGCAACGTCTGGAGCAAGTTTACATTCATGAACTGCTTCAAGACAGTGCAGATTGCGTTCCGCACCAACTTCTTTTCGCAGGTGGTCATGTCCATCTTTGCCATTGCCGACGTCGGACCCGAGCCGTCGTCGTGGATCCCGCTGGTGGTCTCGGCCTGTGTTCCGCTCCTGCTCAACTACCTGGCGGCGATTGCCACTGCCATCAAGCTCGGCCACTCCAAGGTGTTTTTGTTCCAGCCCATCATGCTCGTCACCATGACCGTCGTGCAGGTGTTTATCGACTTTTACGCGCTGTTCACGATCCGCCAGCGCTCGTGGGGTGGTCCCCGCCACATGGTTGCCGCCGGCGCTGCCGTGGAAGAGCAGGATACGCACGCCGTTGCACCGCCGGCATCGGCCCCGAGCATGGCGCGCGGCGACTCGGCCACCAGCTTTGACCAGCAGCAGCAGGCGCTTCTCGGGCAAGGGATTCCCATGCAGCAGCAACCGTCCAACGGCTACGCTGCCGTGGCCATGAGCAGTGCCGAGCTGCATGAGCACCAGTACCAGCAACAGCAACAGCAACAGCAGCAGCAGCAGCAAATGGCCGCGGCCTACCAGCAGCAGCAAATGGCGGCTGCGTACCAGCAACAGCAGATGGCTGACGCTTACCAGCAGCAGCAGCACCAACAGGCCGTGTTCATGCAGCAGCAGCAACAGCAGCCACAGCAGCAACAGCGTGCCGGTTACGTCCAGAACAACCAGTAACCTGCCCTTCCCTTTATATCGTGTGACTAAACTTCCCCCTCCTCGTATCTGCATTTTTGCTCCCCTTTCAAATGTAATATAATAAGCTTCCCCACTTTTGTTTAGGACGAGTCTGGGTGCGGCCTGTCGCTGACAGTGCGGAGAATGGCGTCCCGAACCATGCTCGCCATCAAGCCCGTTTTCTTCTCTTGGGGCGGTTGGTTGACACTGTTGGGTGATGGCGAGGGAGAGCGAGGCGAGCCGCCGCCGCCGGGCTGGCTGATGGTGCTCATGAGCTGGTTGCGGAGGCCGTGCAGCGGTTTGGATCCTCCGCCGGCTTGCGACACGGTGGAAATGAGACCGTCCAGCTCCAGGATGTGGATCTCGGTAAAGTACCTGAAATTGTTGAAAGGAATTAGATCGTGCGGATCCCAGAAAAATAAATTGAGAAACGAACCAGTTGAATCCATACAACCGCACCGCCTCGCCAAAGACGATAAATGTCGCATTCGGGTCTAAGTTCGGCGCCACTAGCTGCACCAAGTTGGACACCACCATCCACAGGCACTGGATCGCCAAAAACACTTGAATGTGGCGGATCACCGACGACGACAGCACCTTGACAATGGCGGTACCGGCGCGCGTGGCCGAAAGCCGGGTTTCAAGGGACGTTGTGGTGGCGACCTCCGGCGGCTCCAGCACCACCGACGGCGGCGCGGGGACACTGGAGATCTGGCGGGCAAACAGCCACGAGATGATCAGGTTGAGGATTGCATTGTACAGCCCGTATGCTACACCAAAAATCGAATGATCCCGATCAAGAGGAGGATGTGAGCGTGATGGAACTATACGCTGGAAATCTTTAAAATATACATACCACGCGTGACGGCCATGAGCTCGGGCACGTACTGGCCGGCAGCGTCAAGTGCAATTTGGCCGATAAAGATCAGCGTGCATGCGACGAAATCAAACATCACCGCTGCCTTGAGGGCAAGCATTGTTGTCGAAGGGAGCGCAGTGTCATTGACGGCTGTCGTCACAAGCCTGGATATGGTAGGTTTCGTAAATACCCCTGCCTGATCCAAACAACCACGAAACAAAACAACAAAAATATACCTCGAGTAATTGACGAGAAGAAAGCCCAAGTAAAAGCTCCATTCCAGCACATTCTGTACAATGGCAATGGCTACCGCCGATCCACTGTCACTCGGAAGTGCGGTTCGAACGCCAAGTAGAATATAGTCGGCGGATTGAATGAGAGCGAGGACCGCCAGTCCCGAGATTAAATTCGATTTTGCTCCCTGCGTCCAATTCACCCACGTTGCAGAAATGAATGTGACTATGTTCAAGTACAAGATCACGCCGAGCGTGACGGATTCATTCGACCATATTAAATCAAACTATTTCCTCCAATATGTGTGAGCACAATAGTTTTCTCCTTTTTGCCATGAATGAAATATGTTCGCCGTACATTTGTAATGGTGAAGTTGCTCATGATATATTATTTTGTAATGTTGTTCCACTGTTTTTAATGAAAGACAGGGAAGGGAAAAAAACTGTGAATGGATCCAAATCGGTTCCCAAAAGGGTAACAAGACTATATTGCGGTACAAACAAGCTCCTTTCTGGAAAGGTGTGCAACTCTATTAATTTTCATAAGGATCAATGCTTGCCCACGATTGAGCGCTTCAATGATGGCCAGGCTGAACTGCCGCCTCCCGTTGTCGCAGCCGCCGCCGCGTTGTGCCCAGCATTTGATGATGATGTTGCTGCTGTTGTTGGTGTCGGAGTAGGGGACGTGCTACTCGGTCCAGCCAGGACATGTGCGACGGGAAGTGCCAGCGGCAAAGTGACGTGCCTTGTTGCGGTTGTCGTCGCCGTCGCCGACGACCCAAACGAGAGATCGTTGGTGTCAGGATCATGGTTTCGCAGAACCGTTGGCAGCCCACCACCTCCAGAAGGGCCACTAACACTGCTCCCGCCAAAGACGTTGGTCAGCACCGCACGCATCGTATCCTTGCCATAGTTGGGCTTGTCCGGTAACCGCACTTCGGCAATGTCGTACTTTGTATGGCGAAGGAGCTCTTTGTACACGGTCTCGGACTTGACGGTCTTGATGCGCGCAGTCGGTCGAGACGCCGACGGCGGATGCGAGTGCGCGTGCGAGTACCGGAAATGCGTCGTGCTGTGTGGGACCGTCAAGTCGCCGTCCTGGATCCGCCAATCACGCGCGATTTTTTTCCGCGCCATATGTTCTATTTTTTTTTTTTTTTTTGCCGCGGATGAGGTCTTTTCTGTCATGAGATATACACAACAGGGGACGTACCTCGCCACTTGCGCACAACATGCATCTGCATTGCAATCACTCGGTTGGACTGCGAGATCTTGATTTTGGACAGGGCGCCGTCGATCCCACCCCCAGGCTGCACCGGTCCACGGGCAATTCGGTTGTTTACCATGGCCGTCACCTCGAGCTCGAGCTCCTTGAGTTGTTGTGCAGCGGAACCATCTGAATTTTTAAATACAGTTGTAAGTCGAATCCAGGGCACCGAAGAATCCCTGATCCAAACACACCTTTAGGGTCCATGGACGCTTCAAACGCCTTGAAATTGGCCCATGCGCCCATGAGCTCGTCATCAAACTCAAAGTTGGGGTGCGACAGCGCTTGCAGTGCTGCAGAAAAAATAATAACATATGGGCCAACTGATCCTTTCCATGAGAAGGGAGATCGAATGTACCGAATGAAGCTTGGTTGGAGCTCTGCTGAATCATGCCGGTTTTGGATGCTGTGTAAAAGGGATTTGAGGTGAGCGGTTGTCAGTATCGCCAAAATATAAATGCACGTACATTTCCACATGTCAATCACCGAGACCTTGAGGTGGCCACGCTGCACATCGAGCAGCTGCTCGCGCTTTCGCTCCATCAAATTCTCTTGGCGCACATCTTGCGGAATGGGGAGAAACGTGGACGGATCGTCGAGGTCCCACATGCTCTCTTGGCCAAAGATGCCGATATGGGCACCATCCAATGTCCACACTCGCACCGTGGCGTCCTGCGAGGACGAGAGGAATGCGTTTTTGCTTGACAAGAAGCTCACTCTGTTACATACACGTACGTTAATACACCCGTATCAAGTAAATAAAAAATCAAATAAAAAAAAAACGTAAAGGAAGGCTCGTACGATGTAATGCCCGCGTTATGGCACTTCCAGGACAAACCGAGCTTGAAAACGCTCTTGGCGGAGAGGTCGGACGAGCTCGCCGACCCTGCACTTGCCGCACCACCGCCACCACCCATGCTTCCGGACTTGAGCGATATTGGACCGACCTTGATGACGCGGATATGCCCTGCAGAGCCACCGACCACGAGCGCGGTGCCCGCGGCATTGACCGACATGGACGTCAGCCCTTCGCCATCGGGGAACCCAGCGCTCATCTCTCCCACCATCTTGACGTCATACACGTCCCACATTCGAACATGGCCGTCAGCATGGGCAGAGACAAGTGGGAACCGGTGGCCGCGGCTGTACTCGGTCCCGGTGGTCGCACCACCTCCGCCATTACCAGAAAGCGAAAGCGAAGTTCCAACGCCACCACTACCGCTGTTGCCATTGGACGGGGTGTTGGTGCGGTCGTAAATGAAATGCAGTGCCTCGACCGCCTTGGACTCCAGCGACTTGTACTCCAGGAACGGGTCCTTGAGGCGGCATCGCCATGTCCCCGACTCGAGATTCCATGCGACAATCAGACCATCCAGCCCGCCCGTCGCAACCAGGTTGGGCGGGGCAAATGCAATCGACAAGATATCTTCGTCGTGGCCACGGTGCGCGTCGCTCATTTCTCGAAGCGGCTGGCACTCGAGCGGTTCGGGCTCGTCGAGAAACACCGAGATCTTGTGGTCCCAGCCAACAGCAAGAATGTACTTGTTGGCACCGACTTCAGCGCAATGTAAGGCTGAGACTTCGTCCGAGTTGGTCTTGACGCAGCGGCGGAGGAGCTGGCCGTTGTTGAAATTCCACACTTTGATGACCCCATCGCGAGAGGCCGTCAGCAGGCGTCGCCCGGACGTGTCAAAGCACATGGCGGTGATTTCGAGCGGCTAGCATCTTTTTTGTTAATTTCCTTTGAGAAAATTGTGTCATGTATGTGACGTACCCCATGCACTTGGTTAAACTGAAACGTCTTTTCGCCGTAATGAGCGTCCCAGACGCTGACGGCACTGTCTTCGCACCCCGACACGACTTGGTGGAAAGAAGGGTTGAACATGGCGGCCACCACCGGCGCCTCGTGCGACTGCACCAGCGACTGCTTGAATTGCGAGTACAGTGGCCACGCCTCTACTTTGGACGAGCCCGTCAACAGCTGCCGGTGCACATTGTCAAAGTATATGGCCGATAAAATGTTTTCCGGCCGGTGGGGGAATCGGTCGGTGAGCGTTTGGATGCAGAGCATGGACTTGAGGTTCCAGATCTTGATCACCTTGTCCTCGGACAGGGAAATCACATGGCCCTCGCTCTGGTTCACGAGCACATCGGTGATGGTGGCGTTATGGCCAATGAGCGAGCCAGCTGCCTTGCTGAGAACATACGGGTTCCACAGCCGCACGATCCTGTGATGTATTTTTTGTTCGAGTGCGATTAGCACGAGCGCATTAAATTTAAAAAAAAGGGTACAGTACTTGTCCCTCCCGCCGGTAATGATGAATGACGGCCGTCGGCAATAGTCAAAGCAACGCACGCCCTTGGGGACGTTAATGTATCGCGTGGTTTTCCGCTCCAGGTCAGAGATGATGACGGATTTGCTGGATTCGGCCGAGCACGTCACAAAGGCGTTGATTTCTCGGAAGCACTGGATCCGCTCGACCCATTCCTTGTCTTCATGCACTTTTTTCTACATGAATAGTTCGGGGAGGCAAGATGTGCCGGTTCAGGTGAATGAAGCGAATCAGCAAAAAAAAAAAAGAATCCAAAATAGCATACACGGTGCAAATGAATCGTGCCCTTGAACGGCCCGTCCTCTCGATGCGCCAATGCAGCAGGTTTGACCACGAGCGGCTCAGTGTCGGACGTGTAATCGACAAAGAACCGCTTGGTGAAGGAGAGGACCGAAATGCCACCCCGGTCATCACCAACAGCAAGCACAGATCGCTCGTCGTCAAATTTGCCTGTTAATTAGTTAGATCAATTGCTCGACTGGGTTGAATTGCACAACTGAATGATAAAAATCAAAATTTCACGTACTCGCGTAGGCAATAGATAATGGGTTGCAGTCCAACGGAGTAATTGTCACGAGGCGGCGCGGTTTGATGGAAATGAGCTCAAAGATCGAAAGCCTGAGTGTTTTTTGTTGAGATCAGGTCTTTAAATTGAAGGATTTAAAGACATACTGGCGATCGTCGGAAATGACGGCAATCTTGTTTTGATCTTGCATCAATACGCAGTCCGTGACCCAAGCTTGCGCTCCTTCGCGCAACAGGTAGTGGCGAAGCAGCTTGAGTTTCGGAGACCACATGCAAACACAACCATCGCGAGATATGGACACGTATTTCCGCTCTTTTGTCACGTAGTCGATGCGTTTGATGAGATCCTTGTGAGACGAGTCGACGAGCTTGCGCACTTTTTCATCCACGACCGATTTCTGGTGTGCCAAACGATATTGAGGCTCCACACGATGCCAAACCAGAACCAAAGTTACGATACCACATATTCCTGATCGAGACCACCAACCATGACCACAAAGGTGGAAAACTCATCCCAAGAGACGGTGCCGTCCGAGTTGGCATCGATTTTCATAAACAGCTGTGTCATTTGGTCGTATGACAGGTTCCCGCCCAAGACTTTGCCAAACACTTCACGGAACTGGAAAAAAATAGTTAGCGCAATCCATTTGCCAGTAATAATCGAACGCACAGTGACAATGTCGAACCCTTCTTCGCCTTCCTCGTTGCGATGCGATTTGAAGATGGTCATAAGCTGCTCAAAGTGGTGGATGTTCATGTACGCCTGAATATCGTCATTTCTGATACACATGGGCACATTGCAAGCGTCAAAAACGGAGAATCCATTCGATAATGTGATCGTACGCGTTTTTGGCCAGTTTTTCTCGAAGCAGAGTTCGTGATGCCTTCATGTCGGTGGTGGATGCAAGCATATCGGCCGAAGCGCGCTTTCGTGCGTGTTCCATGATGGAGGTGCCATCTGCGTTCCCATACTATAATAGTGAGTATCGAGTTTATTGGATGTCAATGTAAAACTGACCTGCGTGATTATTATTCAGGGTGCTGGATCCGCTGGCGCCAATCGTTGTCGCGAGGTTGGTCACAGGAGTGTCTTCGGCGAGTGCCATGAGACCTGGCGTCATGCCCAGGCTTGCCAGAGTGTCAGTGGGATTTGAGTAGGGCATAGTTCGATTTGTAAAAATTATGGGGAAAGAAAGAGAGCTTGGGAAATACTACAATTCAATTAGTCAGTGCCAACTCGATCCCTGGTCAAATCGGCTCGGGTAAACTCACTTATGAAAATGCATAAAAACATATGAATGATCGTTTCTCTCTTCGACGAAGTTGTAAATATCGAAATATGAACAATCCGACTGATTCGGTCACGGAATCCGAGCTGGAAGAGTTTCGCGCCCAATGGCGACAGCAACTGGTCAAGCCCCAACCAGGCCCCGCGGACAGCGATCCGGCCCCGACCCCGGCCCCGGCCCCAGCCAAAATCATTTCTCTGCGCCCCAACAAGCACAATGCCCCGCCCGCAACTGCCGCTGCCGCGGTTCGCGCTCGGTCAAGGTCGCGTGCTCGCTCTCCTGCTGCACACAACTCAGCGGCGGCAACCGTTCCTGAAGTGGTCCCGGCGATTCCGGCGCATGCATCTCTGCAATCGCGCGGTCGCTCGCCTGCTGCCCCCACCATAAAGGAAACAATGGTGGTCCCTTCCGGGTCAGACGAAGCGACGATGGCTGCACTAACCAAGGCCACCAAGGCCATGTCGCTCTACGAGAGCGGGCTGGTGCCTTTCCCAATTTCATTTTTTTTTTGCGGAGCATGACTAATCACGCCATTTTTCTGTTTTAACTGAACCCATCGATCGATCGATGTCCATCAGGATCACGAGCAAGCGGGACAGCTCTCGGACGCGCTGCGTTTCTATCGTGCTGCCTTCAAACTGGACGCCGACGTCGACATTCGCCACCGCGACAATGTCCGCGCACACATGGCCACCGCTGATGCCGCCGCCGCTGCAGCAGCAGCTGAAGCAGCAAAATTTGTTTCAGAGACCACCACCGTTTCTCTGGCTGCGGGCAGTGCCAATAACAGCGATGATGTGGTCGCATTCCCCGACGGATTTCTGGCGTGGGTGACGGCAATGCGGCACATGCACCTGCCGCTCCTGCCGTACTCGCCCGACCTACACCCGCATGTACCCATCTCGGTGCTCCCCGACGACTTGATTCTCCAGGTCCTGTCGTCGGCCATTGCGGCCGATCCTGCTGCCTTCTCGGCGCTTTCACGCGTGTGTCAGAAATTCGCGGTCTTGGCCCG
This sequence comes from Blastocladiella britannica, assembly GCA_025349905.2. Taxonomy (NCBI): domain Eukaryota; kingdom Fungi; phylum Blastocladiomycota; class Blastocladiomycetes; order Blastocladiales; family Blastocladiaceae; genus Blastocladiella; species Blastocladiella britannica. The sequence goes on from MU624674.1 coordinate 27,549, forward strand.
GGAGCCCACCGTGTGGCGGCAAGTGTGCGTCGACCACTACGTGCACCGGCGGCAGGAAATTAGTCGGGTTCCACGCGACGACTGGATCATGTTCTTCCGGTCCGAGCCACGGGTGCGGTTCGAGGGCGCCTACGTGTGCGCATGCCGGTACATTCGGCCTGGGTTTAGCGATTCCAGCTGGAGCGCACCCACGCAGCTGATTGAGTATTTCCGCTACCTGGTATGCCTTATTTTTTTTTTGTTTGGAGTCATTTTGTCGCTCGTATTAACACTAACCAAAACGGAATAAATAGCGTTTCTTCCGGAACGGCACCGCGCTCGCGCACATGACGCCGACACCGCCGCGATCCGCCGTCAAGAACCTGCACTTGGCGGCCGCGCAGACCCACGAGGGCTACCAGTACGGCACGTACATGCTCGAGGGCGACATTTTGCACATTGAAATGAAGGACAAGCATCGTCCGGGCACCGATTTCCGGATCCGACTGTTGGTTCAGGGCTCGCGCCGGCGCACCAACCGCGGCGTGAAGCTCCAGTGGGTCTCGTACTCGGTCACCATGCTGATGGGCATGCCTGGGCACAAGGTTCCCGAGGAGACCGAGATGGATGTGCGCGAGTTCCGCGACTACTCGTTTGCCAAGGTCAAAAGCTACGTCCATTGAATATTTCATTTTTTTAGTCAACTTTTTGATATCTTTGCGTGCCCACCGCCGCCGCCGCCGCGCAGCGACTTGGCTCGGGCGCGGCTCCAGCGCAGGACCGAGTCGAACGAAAGCTCGGCAGCAATGGTGAAATTCAAGACCACGCTCGTCCACCCACCCGAGATCACGGGCACTTGGGACTCGACCGTCAAGCTCACAGCAACATAGAGCACGTAGCTTAATATCATGAGAAACGACAGGAGATAGAACGAGCTGGTCAGGGGTGCTTGGATCGACTTGGCCTTGGGTGTCATCGGGGTTGAGGCCTCACTGGTGGCGCTGCTCGCATGCTGCTGGTGATGCTGCTCGTTTGAGGGCGTCAAGCTTGGCACCCCTTCCTCTGCTGTAGCAGAAGTTGACTGAATGACTGCTCGCGACGAAAACGCCTGCTTCACTTTGCGGCTGGCCCTGAACAGGTACCCGCTTGACGGTGTTGCTGCTGCCTTCTGCTGCCCAAATGCGACCCAGATGCTCCACCCGGACGAAATCGTGACTATGACGGGGAGGAGGCCGATCTGAAAGAGCAGCCAGCGGGGGATGATGTGTCTACATTTCTGAATGCAGCCTCTCTCTGGTCAGCCTATGCTTCCACTTTAGCCTGTGAGAAAGGGAAAAGAGACACGTGCGAGTTAAACCACTCATACGGAGTGGCGTTTGCCTGTGCCATCTGCAAGACGACCGAAACATAGATGATCTTGTGCTCGAGAAAGAGCGCGACCCACAACAAGCCAAACACCCAAAGGGCCTTACGGCGAAGGTTTTTGGAATCTGCGAGCACAATGATTGAGCATCGGTGCACGATGGCCGCGCACACCAGAAACATGATATTTTGCAATCCAAACAAGTCCGTCAAGTTGTAGGCGAGAAAGTTGGTGGTTCCCGTTTGCCGGATCTGAATGATGGCCACCAACTTATTGATACAGTCGATCACAAGCGAGATGCCGGATAGAAACAAGATCCAGTCGCGGAGGATGACCTTGCGTCGGGGTGCCGAGGTCGGATGGGTGGAAGACCGCCGGCGGCCACTATTCCAAGGTGCTCCTCCCCCTACTCGGATCAGGGATACTCGGACTGGATCGGGGACAATGGCGAACGCGCTTCGGGCCAGCGAGCTCAGCGCTACCGCCGATAGGATCGCATACAAAATGTACGAGTTTAACGCGACGTTATCTGGAACCAGATCGCTTTCCATCTTGGTGATCTGACAAAATATTGATAATATTAATTGTTGGAGGATATATTTATGATCACGCAGAATTGGAAGTCCTGCCATGAACCCGATTCCACCTGAGCAATCGGTCAAATGCCATTTCCGCCACCAGCACGACATTCAAGACCGTACCGAGCCAAAATCCAGGCAATATTGGAATGCTTCCCTCGACCGTCAGGACAACGCTCATAAAGACAGTGTAGGCGAAGATCATGAAGCAAGATAGGGCAATAAACGAGCGCGTCAGTGGCACTTGAATCGACTTTTTACCAAGCGTTGAAGGTCCGGTGGTGGTTTTTGTCGATCCTAGGCTCGCACTATCGGCGCCGATACTCCCGCTCGTCTGCATATCTTGGGCCCCGCGCTCTGGAAGCGGTTTATCACCACTAATGTTGCTACGACTGCCACCGGGTTTGGTCAAGGTCGCAAAAAGGGACTTTTTGACCAAGACCGATGCCAGCGATTCTCGCCGAACGAGCGCTGGCTGTCCACTGTTGATGGTGGCGGTGGTACCTCGCAAGAGTGTGCCGTTGCCAGTCCCCATGATCGCGGGCTGAGACGCAACAAGGGGAGGTTTGAGATCTTGCAGCGTGGAAGGTTGCCGCGCTTCAAACGACACGAGTGGTTGGCAAAATGCCACTGAAATGCTCCCCGCGGTGGCGACAATGATGATGACGGGCAGGATCCCTAATTCCAGCAGCATCCATTGCGGAATTGCATGGCTGAGACATATTGCCGTCAGTTGAACATCAAAATGGAAATGTAAAAAGAAAAAGTACCCATAGATCCAGGTGTATGGGCTGGCATCTTGCTGACGCATGGTGACTACCCAGGACAAGTAGATCCACTTGTGTTCAATGCACACGGCGGCACAGAGCAACTTGAAGACCCACAGAAACCGGTTGCGGAGACGCTCGGTATTGGCAAGAACGATCACAAAGCAGCGATCGACGATGGCGGCAGTGACCAGAAACACGACCGTTTGCTGGGATATAGCATCGACAATGCGGTACAAGAAGAAATTGGCATTGCCATTTTGGCGATAATTGATACAGACAAGGAGCCGGTTGAGTGCGTCCACAAACAACAGAAACGCAGAGGTCAAGAGGAGCCAATCGCGTGGGATGGGCCGCCGACTGCGCTTTCGAGGCTTGTAATCTTGGCCAGTCACAAGGCATTCGATCCAGCGAAATGGCGTTGGATGTATGGCTCTGCTGGCTCGAAGGATGGATCCAGTGGATATGACCAGGAGAATCGAAAATGTAATGTAGCTGTTTCTCGCCATGCTGGTGCTCATGACGGACTCTACTGGGAGTATTGCCTCCATTTTATATTTCTTTTGAATTTGGTTTGATCGTGAATATTTCGGTTCTTTTGCTATGGAGGGGGGTTCTTTGTTATACCTGTTGAAGGAACTCGCATTTGCTATCACTCACTTTCATTCCAAGTTGTTTTTCACATCAAATTTTTTTTTTTTTTTTTGGCATGGAATCAGAGAAGATTTTCTCAATTTCTCTCACCTTTAAATCATCTCGAAGAAGATCAACCTGGCCAACACTCCTTTCATCTTCAACAAAGTTCTTCGTGACTGCTGCAAGCTGCCCACTCCAACATGAGCGATCCCGAAACCACATTCACCATCACCGACGTGTATTTCGTGTGGTCCACCGAATCGGTCTTTCTCGGGCTCTGCCTTTACATTAACTGCACCACGGTCCTCTCGTCGACGTGGGTCAACTGGTCATCGGGCCTGCACTCGTACCTGCTGACGGCCCTGGCCTGGCTCGCGGTTGGGAACTCTGTGGACACGATCCTGAATGCGGTGCGCTCCAATGTCAGCGATCCAGCGACCATCATTGGCGTAAACATTGCCGAGGACATTGTGGAGTGGGCGGTGCTGGTGACTTTTATTTGTGTGAACTACACTCGGTTCGTGTAAATTTATAGGATTACAATCAAGTACAGAGTTTGATGTGAAATATACACAGGTTCCGCCAAAGTACACAAACTGGATCGGCACTCCCTACGTGGGTTCCCAAGGCGCTCCGTGGGATCTTGGCTCTCGACATTATTGTTGCGTCTGTCATTTACATTTGTTACATGACGGCCGACTCCCGTGATGCGATCTGGCCGGGCTTGGACACGGCGTATTCGTGTACCTATATTTTCTCCAATTGAGCTGTTTAGTATTTCATATTTAATCCACGATCTTGATAGCCTTTGCCGTGTACGATGCGCTCGCCAATACCGCCATCACCGCGGCGTTTATCTGGCACTTGCAGTTGGCAGTCTCCCAGAAACGGATCGGCGTTCCGTCAACCAGCACAGTTGCTGGGAGCGTGATTGCAACCGTGGAAGAGACGTCCGGGCATGCCCGGGGGTCGCACCCAGTGCCCTCGTCTCCCAGCACCACGGCGATCTCAGCTGGGGGTAAAAAGGGCCCGATGCAGTCGGCCATCAACAAGTTTGTGAGCCGTCTAGCCCGCGCGCCGTCCAGTGAAGCCGAGTCCACGATTGCCAAGATCCGCGGGTTCCTGGCCCTGGAATGCGCGATCTTGATTCTGGCCAACGTGCTGCGGATCAGCATTCCGGACTTTGATCCGCAGTGGTCGCTGGTGTTTTTCGGCGAGTCGTTGCGGCTGCGGATCTTTAACTGGTGCGTTTTTCTTTTCTTGTCTTCAATGTTTTGTATTTTGACAACGTTTTGTGCTCATGTGAATCCACAGGTTCTTTGTGATCCTCAACGACTTCGAGGGATCCAACGGCAGTGCGCCGAGCAGCTCGCAGATTGGCGGCCAGTCCAGCACGGGCGGCGGCAACAGCGATGCAGGCAAGAGTAGTAACGCGCGTGCCGGCGATGTCATCAAGTCTGTGGCAGCTTGAGTAATTTCATTTAACAACGGTTAGAATAAATATTGTGAGGAAAAAATTCACATTGTATTCACAGTATGCGTCCTCGACGCCCGACGGGAGCTTGAACCATACAAATCACTGACCACCACGGAGACGGAGGACGAGGTGGAGCGTCGACTCCTTCTGGATGTTGTAGTCCGACAGCGTGCGGCCGTCCTCGAGCTGCTTGCCGGCGAAGATGAGGCGCTGCTG
>MU624675.1:6681-32534 GCA_025349905.2 Blastocladiella britannica
ATCCCCCCTCTTTGTTTTTTCCCCTGAGTCACAAACCCAGTTAAGCTCCCCCATTCGAACGGGGAGTTCACGTGTGTTCATTGAGCAGCCGTGTATCACGTTTTCCGAAATAAACTCAAAATTCATCGAATATTTTACTTCTCTTTTCGCAGTATTTGCGAGGAATTACAATACACTATTTTTTTTTTGCGCCATGTCTGGTCTTGCCTTTGCCGCCCGCGCCGCCGCCCGCACCGCCTTCGTACGCACTGGTCCCCGTTATATACCGACCTATCGCTGGAGTGGACAACCATTTTCATTATGAGAAATCTCACAACATTGTCATGGCCATTATACATAATATACCGAAATCGAACGCGCACCCTTCGCGACACATTCATATTCTATAGCGTAACGGCTCCGCTGGTATAGTCCCACACTTCAAGAAATACAACAATGACATCACTCACCCGAAAACAACGACAACAGTCCGTGCCATCTCGACGTCGGCCGTGGCCAAGGCGGCCTCGACCCAGATCCCCGACTTCTCGGCCTACAAGAAGACGTCGTCGGCCGCCAACGACCGCACCTTCACCTACTTCATGGTTGGCTCGACCGGCTTTATGACCGCCGTCGCCGCCAAGAACACGGTGCACGACTTCCTTGCCAACCTGTCGGCATCGGCCGATGTGCTTGCTCTGGCCAAGGTGGAGGTGAACCTCACCTCGATCCCCGAGGGCAAGAACGTGGTGGTCAAGTGGCGCGGAAAGCCCATCTTCATTCGCCACCGCACGCAAGAGGAGATCGCCGAGGCCGCGTCCGTGGACGTGTCGACGCTGCGCCACCCGCAGGCCGACGCTGAGCGCGCCTCCAAGCCCGAGTGGCTCGTCATGATTGGCGTGTGCACCCACCTCGGCTGCGTGCCCGTCGGCGAGGCGGGCGAGTACGGCGGCTGGTACTGCCCGTGCCACGGCTCCCACTACGACATTGCCGGCCGCATTCGCAAAGGCCCCGCCCCGCTCAACTTGGAGATTCCCGAGCACCAGTTTGTTGAGGACGACACCAAGGTGGTCATTGGTTGATTTTTTTTTCTTTTCTTATTACTTGTTGACGCGTTAAATAAATACTTCATTCTCCTTATCCTCTTCATTTCGTTGAGCGCAAGTAGAACGAGGAAACCCATAAAATTCATTTAATCACTTCTTCTTTTTTGCAGCATCTTTGCCCCCCTTGCCCTTGCCCTTGGCATCAGCTGGATCCTCCTCCTGTACCAGCCCAAGCACGATTTCGCGCTTCTTGAAAATGGGAAGTTTGAGTGTCCAGTCGCGGAAATCCTGCTCCACCTTGCGATCCGGTTCCGGGAGCATCAGCAATGGCCGCACGAGTTCTTCAGCCTGCAGCTCCTTGCGAGTGAGCTGTCGGCACCGGCGCGGGGTGATGGCGCGCCGCACAATCGCCTGGATCATGGCGCCAGAGTACCCCGCGGACACGCGCGCCAGCACCGAGCTGTTGACGTGCTGAATCGACGCCAGCACAACATTGCGCGCCTCTTGCGACACCGCAGACGAGCCTTGGACCGTATAGTCCGCGATCCACTCGCGCCACATGGCCTCACGCGCCGCGTAGTTGGGCCGAGCAACGTGAATGGTGCGGTGGAATGCGTCGCTCAGGGCTTTGGCATCCGAGTAGAACGGGTTGCGCGACATGCCGAGCACCAGCACGCGGTCCGACGGCTTGAGCGCATTGATGGCCTTGGTCAAATCCTTACGTGCGCGCTTTGGGTCGGACGTGTCCTCCTTGGGTACCTTTTTGCAGTACACGGCCTCGGCATCGTCCACCACGACAATCGAGGGTGCGACCGCCTTGGCCACCTTGAATACCGTGTACACCATGCGCGCGACATTGGCCTTGCCAACGTACTGGCCTGCCGTCACCTTGGGCGATAGCACAAACACCGCCGCGCCAGCTTCGGTCGCCACAATGTTGCACAGCGTAGATTTGCCGCACCCGGCCGCGCCGTACAGCAGAACCGACTTGGGTGGCGCTGGAAGGACTGCGTCGTCCGCGTCATCCATTCCGAGCGGTAAAATGCAGTACTCGGTCAGCATGCGCTTGATGTCGAGCGTCGATGGCTCGGGATTGAGCTTTTCCTTGCTGACGAGACCCGGGACTGCCTTGTAGTCCGATAGGCGGGTTTCCATGGGGCGCACCATCAGGCCGGCTGCGACGAGCTCGTCAATCAACTCTTCCAGTGGCCGGCCGTTGGTCAGATCCTTTTCCTTCTTGCCCTTTTTCCCACCCTTCTTGTCCTTTTTCTTTTTCTTGCCTGTTATACATACTTTAAGGGTCAATGTCCGTTGGGCGCGTCACACAAGACATGAACGCACCTCCATCCTTTTTCTTCTTCTTGCCATCCTTTTCCATGGCAAGCTTGAGATTTTCGAGCTCCTCCTTGAGCATGCCAAATAGCTCGTCCTTGACCTCGGTATCGACCTCGCCGCGCTTGGCCACCTTGATGATCTCGACATCGTGCCGCTGCGCGAAATTGTCGGCCTCGTTCTTGTCGCGCCAGTCCTTGACATACTCGCCCTGGCGCGCCTGAATCCGCGCCAAATACGCCGACGAGACATTGACCAGCAACTGCTCGGGCTCCTCGGCCGCGTCGCCCTTTTTCCCTCCCTTGGAGTCCTTCCCACCTTTCCCCGCCGCTGCCTTGTCCTTACCGGCAGATGCAGGCTTCTTTCCGGTCGCAGCGGCACCCTTTTTGTCGGCACCGGCGGATCCGGCGGTGCGCGTCCCCGAGGTCGCCGCATCGGCATTTCCGGCCGCAAGGGATTGGCCGAATTTGAACGACGCCAGTTTCCACTCTTCGTCAGTTGGGAAATCGGGGAACTTGCCTTGCTCGCGCTTGGCGTCCATGTACCATTGCCGGAACGCGTCCTGGTACGACTCTTTCATATCGGGACCTTCTACTTTGCGAATCCTGCCGACTCAAAATCAGTTGAGGTTTTTTTTAGGAACAGGTAAAGAAGGGACGTACTTGTCCTTGATTGTAATGAGAGCCTGCTGATACTCTTCCTCGTGCTGCGCCTGCCGTTCCTTGCGCTGTTTGGCGTTGGCGGCTGCAAGCGACCTCTGCGTGTAAACTGGCAACTGCTCAAGTCCAAGAAACTCGGCGTCGCGACGAGCCTCGATCTTGACTCTCTGCCGTGCCTTGTGCCCGCGCCATCTTCATCCCAATAAACAATTTTTTTTAGTCAGGTACACAAACGAAGAAATGAATTTACGTACACGCGCTGAATCTTCAAGACATTTGTCGAGAGCTCAGACACATCGTGAAGCGTATCCATGTCTGCATCTTGATCCTCTTGCTGCCTTGAAATCGCAATGGACGAAAAGGCGGGTCAGCAATCACATCAATAAGAAAAAACAACAACACATACTTAATATCACGCATATACTTTGCACGAATGCGGCCTTGCCGACCACGCTCATTTCGTTGGAGCAGGGCAACCGCTTGGTCCAGTGACAGCTCAGGAAAAGCGACTTTGCTATCAATAGCCAGCGTTTTGGCATTTTTCGATACCTGACATCAAATGGATCAGTCCGAATTCCCCCACTTGAGTCAAAAGTTAAAACATACCAGCATCATCGTTCGCTCCTTGAGGATAGCCGCGCGCTCCTCGGCAAAGCACTGCGGTACAGGCAAAAGGAGGTCCTCGGGCCCGATTTTCAAATCAAACAGAATCGGATCCAAGTCCGGGAAATCCGTGGCATCGATCTCATACAGCTGCACTCGGATTTCCAGAATGCGACCAGAGAGCGCCATCAGCAAGTCACGGAGGAGCCGCCGTTTTTGTGGCTGCAGCATTTGGTCATGGGTCCGTTCCAGCGTGCGAAATGCGCGGACATAGTTGGCATAGAGCGAGTGTAAATGGGCCAGGGCCGATTCTCGGTCCTTTGGAATGAGCAGCGGATCGGACGGATTTTCGTACTCTTGCTGCTGGAACAGCATGGCAGAGAGATCACGCCATGCTGCCGTATATGTCCTGTTTTTTTTTTTTGTATATCGAGTTATTGGGCACCGTAGTACAGATTTTATGAAAATATAATAGCGTACGAGTTTGACATGGTTTAAAATATTGCGATTTGGCAAAAAGAGAGAAGTTTTTTCTGACTTTCACATTGATCATTGATCTGAATAAATTCAACTAATGGCACCACAGCAAGCAGTCCTGCCGCCAATCCGGGCAAAGCCCCGTAAAACAGCATTTCAGCCCGTGGAGCTCCATGTTCCAAATCTGGTTGATCCCAATGCTGCTGCTGCAGGAGAAGCTGCCGCTCAGCGCTCCCGGGATCCATTTGCACACCGATTCTCCAACGATAATATCAGCGACGAGTCCCCATCAGGATTCACCGAGGACGCACCCATGATTTTCGACGAAGAGGGACAGCTTGTTGATATGGCGCTCCGTCAAAAACCCGGAGTCGGTCCGGCTGGCATGACCCAAATGATACCGTTCCAGCGGCTCTCTCGCGATGCGGCAACAAAGTTGATCTCGGATATTAATCGCAGCGATGCCGCCACAGCTGCGCACGGCGCGCCATCTGTCCCAGTCAAAGGCGGCCCAGCCCTGGGTCCAGCGGCGGTGGCCCCATTTGCGCACACGCGCGTGTATACACGCAAGGTGGTGACAAAGCAAACGACTGGCGTGATTGCCGCCATCAAGCGGCGGAAACGGTCGGGCAAGGCGAGGGAGGTGACGGTCCGGTCCTCGGTGGACGATCTCAAAACGTTTCGTAAGAGCATGATCCCGCCCGCGCCGATCCTTGGCCTCCTTCGTGACGAGTTTCAAGAGTTTGCGGACGTGGATGTGCCGCCGCCACCATCTGTTGAAGGTCAGCCCGCTTCCACTGGATCGGGACCGGGGCTACTGGCGGCAGCAGTACCGACCAGTACCAGTCCCGGGGGCTCCACCGTCACGATTGCTCCTGATGCTGTGACCGATGGACTAACCACTGCAGCAGCAGCAGCAACAGTCCCCCCGTACCACCGGCGTCGCTCCACCATCAAGCACCGCGGCAAGCTGGAAGCTCTGGACGCGACACCTACCCCAGCCACGCCCGCCCCGCCCGCAGAGGTGCCCGTGGCCCTGAACCCGTTTTCCGTCATGTGCGACGACGTAGTGAACGCGCTAGCCGAGTTTGAGTCGTCCATGCAAACGTTCAGTGCCTGGCGCAACGATTTCTTCAAGCAAAACGTCACTTCCGGGGTCAAGTTAGCGCTGGCGCTCATGGTCGCCAAAGTGGTGCGGTCGCAGTCGGACCTCGCGCAGCTCATCCTGGAACTGGTACGGTCGGTGCGGACGTACTCGGTGCACTGGTCCGACAAGCTCAATGCGGTGCTGGAGCTCGAGGAAGAGCATGCGCGGCAGTCGCGCGCGTTTGATGCCGCCATTCGCAAGCTCGAAAACATGCACGGCGAAGTGCTGCGCGGCAAGACCAACCGCCAGATCTTTATGTGGGAGTACATCACCAAGAAGCTGCTGCGGCGCACCGCCGATATGGAGGCGGCGGCTGCGGGGGGCGACGACGACGATGATACCGATGGCGAGGGGGCAGCAGCTGGATACGGAGACGCCAACGACGACGACGACGCCGAGGGCGGGTCCTTGCGTTCGAGCCGCCACCAGCTTGGCGGCGCTGGTAGGACTGCCACTATTGATGACCGCGGGTCCTCAAGCACCGATATTCGTGACCGCAAGAAAAAGCCCCGCGCTACCTCCGACCGCGCCGGCAGTGACGCAAACAGTGGCGGAACCAGCGAGCGCAACCGGGCGCAGAATATGAAGGCGCTCCTGGAGAGCAAGCGCAAGGAACGGGAAGCCACCGCTGCAGCAGCGACGGCCGACACCCAAGATAATGCGCTGTCCGCTGCTGCGTTGCGTGACCACCAGTTCTCGCAACTCGTCAACACGCACCACCCTCACCTTGCGCGAGCCATCTATGCGCTGCGCACGCGAAAGCCACATCCGCCCATGTACTACGCGTCCGAGATTTTGATTCTCGAGGCGGTCGACGCTGATGCGTCTTTAAACAAGCCTGCGGTAGGACACCACGTACTTCACCACGCAAAAGCGTGGACGACCGATGCGGCCACCGAACTGACCAAAGCCATTGCGCCACGGGGCCTGGTACGGTCCAACTCGACGCATGCGGTGCGGTACCTCATTCGCGACCACCATGATTCGGACTTTATTGCGTCGCACGAGCACGAAAAGATGCAGCGCGCGGCCGAAGCAATGATGCGGGCGATTCGGTCGCGGCTTCCGCCTGGCCGCCTTCGCTTTGACCAAATTCTCAAGAGCAAGAAGAAGTCGCGCGTCGCAGGGATGGTCGCTGCCGCGGCTGCATCCGACGAAGCGGTTGCTGTACCCGCCAAAGCCCAATCGGTTGGCATTCTCGATCTGGGCGGCTCTCCCATCGACCTTAGCAAGGCGTGGTTTACGCTCCAAGATGTGGTGGAGCTATCCCTTTTGCATATGCAGCAAATTCAGCAGCTGCGCGACGAATACGAGTACGTCGTGCTCTTGTACGTTGCTTGCCCAACGAAACTCACCCAAGTACTCCAAACAGGCACACTGTATTGCACTTGACGCAGCTGAATGCCCAAAATAACGTGATTCCGCGCATGTGGCAAGATCTGCCCTCAGCACCAGCACAGGAAGACCGAGCCACCAGCCCCCACCCACGAGATCGCTCGCGTGCATATTCTCCAGACACTGCCAGGTCGCCAAAGCTATCGCGCAAGAGTCCCTCCAGCCCAACGCGCAAGACACCCCCGAATCGTCGCCGATCCCCACTGCGGTCGCGGCCTCGCCCTGTTGCTCATTCATCACTCCTTAACTTGACAGTATGGCATTCATTTAGCTTATGATTTCCAGTAACGGCTCGCTTACTTTTCGGGGTGTTTTTAGTTCCTGGATCGTATGACTCGAATGGCGGCCGAGGCACACAAGAAGAAATCGGACCAATCAGAGCAGTTGTCGCGTGCCGAAATGCAAATCAACCTGGAGAAGGTGGTTCGCGACCGCAACCAGGTCTTTACGCGCGAGCAAGTGGTTGAAATCATGGAAAAGGGTACGTCCACTTTTTTCTTGTTGAATGCAGTTAGACTGACGAGACGTGTCAACAGTCCTCCCTGCCGTATTCATGCCAGTCCCCGAAAAACCCGACAGCCCAGCCTTTCCCTCGCGTCCTGCATCTCGAGGTATCGTATCCCCTGTATTTGGTTCTCGCCATATCCGAGTTAACTCACTGATCCATGTATCAATAGTTGTGGATCGGTTCCGCCCACGGTCAACACCCAAATCGGATCGGTCCATTGACCCGGGATTAGATTTGTTTGAAATTGCGCGGCCATTGTCACCGCGGCGGTCATTGCACGGCGAAGGAGGAGGACAAACAAGCCCTCATCCACATCCCGAGAATGATGGGCAGGAAAGTTAGTCAACCTACAGTCAACATACTTTCGAAATAAATATATTTAAGTCATAAATCAATTCAGGTGGTCGGCTTTGACATTCAAGAGGTTGATGATCCGAAGTACTTGGGCGACAGTGCACTGCAGGTGCTGGTTTGCGTCTTGGCCAGGCGCAAGCTGATCCAAAAGTGCATACATGGATCCTTGAGGCTGTTGTTGATGATTGCTTGTTAATAAGTACCATAAAAAAGAGAATAAGTCCACGGACCTGCTGATCCTCGGGCCACTGTCCATAGTTTCCTGGTGCTGCAACGTAAAAGAGCTTGCGCGATTTGGCCAGCACCACGTGATCGTAGTCGGCAACGACTGTGAGTGCGGCGTCGGCGGTCTTGGGAGCAGATGCAGCCTTGTCGGAGCCATCCAGTGCGGGATCCACTGCGCCTGGGCCAAGCGTGCCACTGCCGGCCGATTTGGGCGGCGCCGCTTCAGCCGAGAACGCATTTCCGCCAGCAGATGGAGGCATCATACCGTCTTCCTCGGCTGCACTTGCGACCGCCGACGCTTTGGGCATGGGAGCAATTCCAGGCGGCACGTCACTCGCTGGTGTTGGGGCGGCGGCATCAGGGACCGTTGGGTTCAGGCTGACGTTGATCAGTCGAATTGTCTCGCCCGAGTTGAGCTTGTGAGCGGAAAAGCCGAGCCGCTCGGACTTGGCTGCCATTGCGCAGTAACACTCATCGTCGTAGGTGTCAATGGCGGACAACTTTGGTGCCGTGGAGAGGTCGTGCGGAGACGAAAATGCAATTCCGAAGCGGGCCAGTGTCTACCATATATGCTGTTGTGAGCTGTTTGATTGTGGCCAATCTAAAATCCATGGAGAAATATATTGAGAGAGGACGCACATCAAAGAAACGGCTGGGTGCGAGCGATAGAGATCCCATGGACAACCGCAAGCGATCCGTCATGGGTCGGATCAGACTGACGCCCGCGCGAGTGATTTCAATCTCCAGATCCGTCCACTTGCCGTTCACGACCATGCGCACCGCATTCCCAAGTGCAAGGTCCACGCGACTCACTGGGAGTGGGAAAATGCGCCAATTTTCAGGCGGAAACTCCAGGTACCCAGGCTGGTCGCGTCATAAAATTTTATTAGTTCCATTACAAGAAAAAAGTAAAGAATACAAACGAACCTGAACCAGAGCGCAAGGACGAAACATGGACGACTTGAACATGACGGATCCCTTGGTGCGGTCAATCTCAACGTCACTGACCCCCTCGCTGCGCCATGTCTGTGTCTCGCTCGACCACCACTTGACGGTTGCGACCGGATTCAAAAAGAGCCCTGCGCCGATCGTGTAGGAAATCAGCATTGCGTCGTCGTCTTTTCCTGCCATCGACGAATTGAGTGACGAATCTCCCCCACCGCCGCCTTGCGAGGAAGTTGCACCCCCGCTGCCACCACTGCCGTCGGCGCTCTTGGGCGGGCCCTCGCCATCGCCGCCATTGCCCTCCTCACCATCACCACCGCCCTCTTCCTCCCCGCGTGGGAATGGGTACGATACCTCCCGAACCGACAAGTCGCTAGCCATGAGCTGCCGAATGGTCCAAAAGTCGACCGTTTTGGGCAGCTCGGGCAATTCCAAGAGCGAAAAGTGGAGCACGCCATCCAGGACCGTGTGGCGCTGGTGCTGCGTGGCGGGAGTGCGCGTCCCAGCCGCGTGCTGTAGCGCAAAATCCGTCAGGGATGCGAATGACCGGTCGTGGATCACTCTAATCGCGACGTTGGCCAGCGTGAGGGATTTTGGCAGCGTCACGTGGAGTCCGCCGGAAATATCAAATGTCTTGTGCCGCGGGTTGCGCGTGTAGTTCCCCCAGACGCAGAACCGGTAGTTTGGTGGGAACTCTTGCACAATCTGCAGGTTCTCCGTCGATTCGCGCGGGTAAGTTTCCGAGTTTTGGAGAATGTGAGCGGTCAGCGCATCCCACTTGCGGTTGATGCAGCGGCGCGTGGACCGAATGTCGTGCACGAAACGGCCCGGGTCGCGCTCTTGGGTGTCGATGGCGCGCGATAAGCATGCGCTCAGCAGCAGGTGGAGCTGGAGTTTTTTCGAGGTTTGCTGAGAAGACTGAATTGGTGGTATGAAAAAAGATATGGACCTGTTCGGCGTCACCCAGATCGCGCTGCATATCTCCAAATGACGGCCGGTCAGGGATCTGCCCAAACTCGCTGAGAAACGAGGCGACCTCTGCCTCAATCTTGGGATTGGGGAGGCGCGAGCACTCGAGATATGCATTCCACTAAAATGATTTTTTTTTTTTTTTTTTTCGATCAGTGAAGTGCCCACCAGAACAAAGGGAATAGCAAGTACCTCGGTAGCGCGATCTGCATCGATCAATTCGGCACGAACTCTATGGAGCAGATCATTCCAGTGGTGCCGGGCCGAGTCGCGGTGAGCCTCAAACTCGGATTCCGCCTGACATTCGGCATCCAATCCTGGTCAGTCGAGCACCATTTGGATCAATGATTATATAAAGCACATACACCGTCGAGGAAGGCCTCACGAGATTCGCGTGCTTTTTGTTCAGCGACCGCCCGTTCTTGTTCGCGGACAAGTTCGGCTGCACGGGCAGCTATTGTTCGGAAACGCTTTGAGATTAGCAATGGGAGGCTGTGCGTGTATGTGTAGGATCGGACCTTCTTCTTCCTTGCGGCGCAGTTCCTCGGCGGCCAGGCGCTCTATTGATTTCCATTTTGTGAGTAAAGATCAGGCAGTACTTGGGTAAGTTATTTTTCGTGCCAACTTCCAACTCCTTTTTGGACTTTTTCTTTTTCTTGGCGTCCTTGGCTGCAGGCGCTGGCATAATTACGATTGATTAATTTTTAGTTGTAATTGGTTGCAATACGCGATGTGAAATCTTGATGGGAAACGGCCAAGCACAAGCCTTGACAATCTCGAAAAATGTACTTGACCGTGACGTCGCACACGTAGACTGTCAAGAGTAAAATAATGGGAAAGAAGTGGACATGAATCAGCCAGCCGGGATGGCGGAAAGACCTCGTCCCGAGTGCCGATCCGACGACCAGCCTATAAAGTCGCTGGTCGGCCGCCCCTTCTCTTTCAATTTCAGGCCACCATAATCCCACTACTGAAAAAAAATGTCTTCGGCCTCGTTCCCCGACTCGTACGCGCGCGTGCTGTGCATCAAGCAAACGGTCAAGTTTGATCAAGCCACCATTGTGGACACGGCAGCGCCCATGCGCGAGCTGCTGGCCCAGGTCGAGGCCAACCCGAAGCTGGTCCTGCTCAAGAACCACTTGCTGGGCATCAACGCCAGTGACACTAACTACGTTGCCGGTCGCTACGATGCGCGCGCCAAGCCGTCCGTTCAAATTTATACTTTTCAAAGCAGGAAAAAATTTGACCAAATTTCATATACAGCCCGTACCCTGCCGGCTTCGAGTCCCTGGCAACGGTGGTCGCGGTCGGCTCCGGCGTCTCGTCAGTGCGCGTTGGATCTTTTGTTGGAACCATGAGCTACGGCGCGTTCAGCGATTACATGGTGCTCCACGAGCGGGCCGTGTTCCCGATCCCGGCGCTCAAGCCCGAGTACCTCGGGATCATGGTCAACGGCCTGACCGCGTATCTGGCGCTGCACAAGGCTGCCGGGCTGAAGGCGGGCGAAACGGTGCTGGTAACGGGCGCGGTGGGCGCCACGGGCCAGATTGCGGTGCAAGTGGCCAAGGCGGCCGGGTGCCATGTGATTGGCACTTGCGGGTCCGACGAGAAGGCCACGCAGCTCAAGGCGCTGGGTGCCGACCGCTGCGTCAACTACAAGACGGAGGATCTGGCCACCGTCCTGCGCAAGGAGTACCGCAAGGGCGTGGACGTGGTGTTTGAGGGCATTGGCGGCAAGATGCTCAACGACATTGTTCCCAACATGGCGGTGCGCGGCCGCCTGCTCATCATTGGCGCCGTGTCGTCGTACGACAACGACGGCAGCTTCGAGGACACGTGGTCCGACAAGATCCCGACGTATTTGCTGCTGCAAAAGTCTGCATCTGCAGTCGGGTTCTTCTTGAACCACTTTGTGAGCGACTTCCCCGAGGCGTGGGGATGGCTCGTCAGGGGCGTCAAGTCCGGTACGCTGCAGGTCGGCGTGGATCAGACGCCTTTCAAGGGCCTCGAGCAGGTCAAAGAGGCCGTGGGTCACTTGCAGGCGGGCAAGAACATTGGCAAGGTGGTCGTTGACATCCGAGGCAGTTCAAAATTGTAATTTTTTTTTTGTTCTCTCTCAACTTTTCTTCGTTCGACCTTGGATATACCCGTCCTCCCCGGTATACCGTTTTTCTGGGCGACCATGCCATCGTGGGTCATTGTACGCTAATCCTTTCTTCATTTAATATTTCATGCGTGCTCGATCTTTTATACCCAGTATCATTGCACCAATTTGGAATTATTCGACTGCGACGCGGCCGCCCCATCTTATTTTACCATCAATAAAAATATTTAGGTCTACCAACCTCGATACTCACATACACACATATTATTTGGATGCCGAGCAGGTGAAAAACATTAGTAGCTATGCAGAAGAAGAAAAAGTGCGCAAGCTCTTTGCCCATTTCGGCGAGATTCGCAGTATTTATTTAACTCCGTGCGTTGGCCTTATATTTTTATGGTCTTGGTTGGTCGGTTGTGATATTGACTCATATGAAAAAGCAGTGAACCAGCAAGTGCAACAGGCGGCCATGTCGCCGCCATCGAGTACTTGCGGTCCGATGACGCGCGTGCGGCCGTGCACCTTGACGGCGTGGATTTCTTTGACACCCAGCTGCAAGTGGAGCCGTGGCGCGACGACGACCAGATGATGCGGATCGCGCGCACGTTGCGAGTCGACTACCTGCCCCTTGGCTGCGATACCGAGACCTTGAAAACGAGTGTATTCGAGCCACAGCAGCTGGCTCAGGACGTGCGTCGCATGCGGCTGGGAAATGGGTCCGATCCAAACACCAATCTTGGCTATGCGTACGTAGAAATGACCGATCCGACCGTGGTTGGGACCGCGATCCAGTCCCTTGCTGGTACCACCTTGGAAGGGGTTGCTTTGAGGTATTTACCATTTTTTAAATCTTTTTTGCTGCTGTAAAAACTGACATATTTGAACATTCCAGCTTTTCGCCATCGCGGATTGCCATTAGTAAAGGCAAGAGCTCGCGGCCGTCCTTTATCCCGATCATTGCAAAAGGTGTGCTTTTTTTTTTTCGCGAACTTGCTTCATGCAGTTTTGCTGACTTTTTGTAATTGAAGAATCGCCACGAATCGAGCAAGGCGATTTGGATCGCCGCCTCGGGTCGGCTTCGCGCCGCCGTCGCTCGCGCTCAGACTCGCGCGGCAGGTACCGTGATCGGTCAAGTGATCGCAAGCGCACCAGGCGAGACTAATTTTACTTTTTATTGTGTGGTTTGAAATGGACGCGCGTCAAATTTTTTTTTTTTTACAGACTTTATCGATACCTGCTGGCTCACTTTGGCCATACCGACAGCATTTTGGTTTAAAAATGATGTAAAAGGTGCATGCTTCACTCCACCGACACATTGGCCACGCGGAGCTGCGACATGAGATTCCGCGCGGCCGTCGAGTGATTATACACGACGCCGTTGAAGGCAGCTGAAGACTCGCGGCCCAGAAACGGAATCAGAATGGACCGGCCGCCTGGGTGATCCTCGAGAAACAGGGAAACGTCGTGGGCCACCCCCTCCACCACCAGCATGGCCGGATTGAGCAGTAACTCTTCGCGGAATTGCGCGGCCGACCAGGTGGGCAGATTATCGGCAGCGACTCCCCAGTCGAGTTGATGGCGCCGGGCCACCAGTTTTTTTTCCTGCATCAGCAGCGCGCCCTTTTCAATCTCGTTGTGCGGGAATCGCTTCAGGTTCCAAGTCAGGCCAAACAGCGAGCTGGCCCAAATCACGTACTTGGTCGGGTCCCACTCGTGCCACCGGATCGCGTTCCGGTAGTCGTTCGGGAACTCGTGGTGGAAGTTGTGCATTCTAATTTTTCCATGTGAGACAAAAAGGATCTTGCGGTGCGGAAAAAAAGTGGTACCCTTCGCCCATGGTCACAAGCGCCGTCAACCAGTGGTCGCGCGGTGTGCGCCGATCGTCATACGTCTGCTCTCCCAGGTAGTGCGCGAGCGAGTTGACACAGAAGGTCGCGTGGTGCAAGAGCACCATGCGCACCAGGCCGGCCCACACCAGTCCACCCAAGGCGTCGCCCCATCCGATATGGGCAATAGCAGCGGGTACCGCAAAGCTCATGGACAGCGCGATCGGAACAAAGAACTTGTGCTGGAGCCGCACCACCCAGTCCGCGTTGAGGTCGCGCAGATCGACGGCTGCTTGGGCTTTACGTGTCGCCGGTCCCGGCTTGAACAGAAGCCACAAGATGTGCGACCACAGCAGCCCGCGGTGCGCGCTGTACGGATCCTTGTCGGTGTCCGTGTACCGGTGGTGCGCGCGATGGCGCCGGCACCACCACTTGATGGACCCTTGCACGGACCCAGCGCCTGCCAGCGCCATCCACAGCCGGTACGGCCAAGAGGCATCGTACGACTTGTGCGACCACAGACGGTGGTACCCAGCCGTCACGCCCGTCGCGGTGATGGCGTAGTACACGACCGCGAGGACCATCGTTGGAGTTGTTAAGGGCACGCGCGACGCGGCCCACGTGGCGATAAAGGGCTCGGTGACCAGCGGAATGAACTGGTCGAACTGGATCTGGTCCAGGGACCAGCGCGGGCCTTCTTTGGCTTTGTCGTTGCTCATGATTGGTTTTGATTGACTTCCTCAGTATCCGTTGGGGCAATCAAGTTGTATTTGAGCCTACTTGCGCGCGGGAGGACGAAGCTAATTTGTCAGTGCGGGATAGCGCTACTCATCATTTCGAACAGACTATCGGGGGCAGAACCGGCCAGGTGGGCCCGATCGATCATGGGAATATGCGCTGGAACTTTGGGAATGACACGCTGTCAGTATTTCTTCGCCACGAGCCTTTTCGCCCATTCTCTTCGCGCTCACACTTCTCAAAATATCTTGAATAATAAAGAAATGCTCACGCGGCTACTTCAGATCGTACTTCCGCTCTTGGCGGTCGCGTGTTTTTCACGGTTGTTGGTCCCAGGCCCATGGTCGTCGCCGTCGTCCTCACCAATGGCTGCCGCGCGATCGCTGCTGGCATGCGCGTCTTCGTCGTTGCATGCGCCACTGCTCCTTGGTCTATCGTTCTTGTCGGCTCCGGTGGTCGTACACGCGGCCGAAGAGGGCGGATACTCATATGTCAATCCCAAGGCCAAAGAACGCGCTCATAAGCAGCAGCAGCAGCAGCAACAACAAAGACACCAGCAGCAACATCACGCGCACCAAACGCAGTTCGAATTCAACGGGTACTTACATTTTTTTTCGTTATAACGATTTTTCGCACTGATCAACCTTCTGTTACAGAGCGGGGGGCGGTGGGTTTGAGCATCTTTTCGAAGCTCTTTTTGGTGGAGCAGGACGACCAGGCGGTGCTGGTGGTGGTGGCGGCGGAGGCTTCCAATTCAATTTCGGCGGCAATGGAATGCCATTTCACGGCGGGCAGTTTGGCGGCGGACAGCGATTCCCGCCCGGTGGGGCACCCGACGACGATCAATCGCCGCGATTCATCAACAAGGCGCTCAAGGCGTTTGGGTTGACGGCGCAGACCGACGAAGGCGAGGTCAAGCGCAAGTACCGCAAGCTGGCCGTCAAATAGTTCGTTTTTCTTTTCTTTTTTCCTTTTTTTGTGATTGGATTCTTCTGACACACGTATTCGCACATAGCCATCCTGACAAGTGCACGGGAGATACGTGCGAAAAAAAGATGGTCAAGGTGAACCGGTACAAGGAGGCGCTCGACAAATGGCTCAAGTCGCGAGGACCACAATAAATTTGTTTCCTTTGAAGTGTCCTGATCCACCACCAAGGAAAACGAAAGCAAATAAATAAAATATACAATAAGAATAAGAAAATGCTCATGAGTTGAGGGAGAACTTGTGCCTGTTGCAAATACGTGGTGTCAGTGCTGCTGCATCAATTCAAGTAAGCTTAAAGACGTATACCCGCATTTCTTGCACGAGTAAAAGACGGTTTGTCCCTCATCAGCCGACCGCAGTTGCATGGTATGGAACGTCATTTCTGGGTTGCCGCACTTGGGGCATTTTTCGTTGATCTGGGAGTATTATTGTACGATTAGCTTTACCAATTGAATTGACCATATAATGAGAACGGACAGTCGCAGCCTGCTCGGAGCGCGCGCCCATCTGGCTCTTCCACAGCGAAATCTCGCGGTTGGCGTTGGCAAATGCGTTTGGGCGGGATCGGGTCACCACCTCGACGCCCTCAAAGGCCGAGGCAGGCTGCAGGCGGTGGCAGAGGTCGCACTTGACGTCGTCCTTGCCCGAGCCCATCTCGAGGAGGTTGCCGCACGCGGCGCAGAACACGAGGCCGGCGATATTGTGCGATGTCATTTTGTTTTTTTTGCAAAAGAGCGCGTCCATATTTTGGAAAATTCGGAGGTCGCGTGATGTGTGGCCGTTCCCAGAGCTCTCGCGCACAGAGCGCCACGCCCAGTACAACGAGAAAATCGAATCGAGTGGCCAACACATCGCTTCCTCTTTCATTCTCCTGATTGATCGTACACACACCCAACGAGATCTATATGGCAACCACCACCGCCGCACCACCCCCGTCGGACCACCCCGCGCTCTCCTCGCCTCGGTCGTCGACTTCCGACCTGGCCCCACCGCCGGCCGACCTGGACAATCCATGGTACGTGTCTTCTGGTGCCCATGCTGCCGCCTCCGCTGCTGCGATTACTCCAGCATTGGCTACCGCAACCACCTCCGCTTCGACATACACTTCGTTCGCCACCGGCGTGACTTTCCCCGCCACCGCCGGGCATGGTCCCAAACGCACTCCACCCCCCGCATTCGGGTCCCGTCCAAGTGCGTTGTTCTCTTCATTTCTTCATTCATTGCATTAACAAAAAGAAGAGGACAGTCGACGCCTCTATGGTCTTCCCGACCCGGCCCGAGGACTTTGCGGTCCCTGCCCCCCCGTCGCCCGGGTTCTTGCACATGGACAGCGCATTGCGGGCCAGCTCGGCACCCTCAGATATGCTCGATCCCTGGAACATGGGCCCACACCCGCCGCCGCCACCGCGTCCGTCGTCCACCGCGTCGCCGCCGATCCACGATCCCATGGGCGCTATGCAAGCGTCGGGTGCTCCGAACGCGTGGGACACGGGATTTGGCGGCCATCACCAACACCAATATCAACATCATCAGGCGGATACCGCCATTGTCGATGTCGATCGGGCGGACGCACAAAGCGGCGCGGGATCGGTCGGGTCAGGCGAAGACGCGCGCAGCGTGGTGGGATCGGATCGCGAGTCAAGGGGTACACGCGAGGGATTGGAGGAAGTGCAGATCAAGCGAGCTTCAACCCTGATCCCGCAGCCGGCAGCACTGGTCGGACCGGACGCGCCGATTGGCCTGGAGGACGACTTTATGTGGCTCTTGGATCTCGAAATTGTGCGTTTTCCTTTCTTACTGATCATTGGTATGGCCTAACAGCACTTGAGTGTATGTAGGCAACGGTCGTGATTGCTCCCGAACGGGGTGGATCCATATTCAAGCACGTCAACTACTTTGTGGGCTCTTCGGTGCGATCTTGTTCCTTTGTAATTGTATGCTTTGACCTGACGATCCTGCTATAAAAGACCTATGGAACGGCAACAGTAACGCGACGCTACTCGGACTTTGTCCATCTCCACGACTTTCTTATTAAGAAATACCCAAACCGGCTGATCCTGAGCCTACCTCCCAAAAAGATCAATGGTATGTATCATGCGCAATGAGGTGAAAAAATCATAGAGCACTAACTCACAACCAATGTAAAAGCAGTAGACACTCAATTCCTGGAACGCCGCCGTCGCCACTTGCAGCGATTTGCGATCCACGTGGTGCGGCACCCGGTTCTCTCGGCCGATCCATTTATCAAGGTGTTCTTTACGCGGGCGGACGAGTTTGAAAAGTACCGCAAGTCCCAGTCGTCGACGCCCGTGGTCACTGAACCGCCCGCCACCGACGAAGTGGACCACCCGATGGTCGACGAGTACCTGGGCCACTTGGCCCCGCAGCTTGAGCCCATGTTCCAGCGGTACCAGCGCATTGTCTATGGGCTTGAGCGGTTGGCGGAACTGGAGCGCGAGGCAGGGACCGAGCTGTTGGGCGTTGCCGCCACCATCTAGTATGTTTCCACCTGTACTTTTTGTGCGCAAGGAGGCTGACACGAGCATGACCTCGTGGTTGAAGCGAAATTGGTAGCCAGCGACCGCACTGCTTCTCGTCCGCATGCACCACATGCGCGCGCATCGCCGACGGGTCCGGGCAAGTAGCGCTACGGATCGAGTCGCTGGCCAACGAGCGCGGGCAGTTGGCAGATGCAGCAGCGTTGGGCGCCGTGGAGCTGCTCAAGCTGCTGCGCGACCAGACTGCCGCACTCGAGCTCTTGCTGCAACGAGCACTCAAGACTCTCGGCGCACATACCAGCGCGATCGCGGCGCTCGTGAAACGCACCGCCGTCGCGGAACGCAAGCTTGGGATCGAGTCTTCCGCCGGTTCTTCGCGAGGAGCACCATCGACACCTACAAGCAACCATAGCGCCAGTAGCAGCAGCGGCCAGGTATTGTCCGAGGCCGACCGCACACGGCTGACCCAGCAATTGGCGTCCGATGCCGCCGCACAGCGCACGCAGATCGTCGGCGCTCGGTTCGTGCGCCGGTGCTTGGCCGAGGAGCTGCGGCTGTGGCACCGCCATTCGGGCATGTACGCGGCAGCGCTGCAGGTATGGGCCCGCGAGCAGGCGGCCGTCAACGGCGCGGTGTCGGCGATCGTCTCTAGCATGCTGGCCATTGTCATGGTGCCGACCGCCGCACCGCCGGTGCCTCAGGGCGGGCCGGGATCTTCCGCAGCGGGATCGAAACTAGTGTCTCCTGGTGGAGGACAAGGAGGCGACGAGTGAATGGAAATCCCCCGTTCTTTGCCCAATGCTTTCAAAGAAATGGTAACAGGCTTCTTTTGCTTAATAAATGTCGGGCACGTCCTCCCACTGTCCCGTCTCGCGCCGCCGCCAGTACTCGTGCGTGAACCGCCAGAACCGCTCGCCCGAGTCGCGATCGTGGTCCAGCACAAACCACCGCGGCCCGTCCCCCTGGTGATGGCCGTGCCCGATAGCCTCGCGCTCGCGACGCACCTCCCGTTGCTTTTCCTCCAGCCGGTTCTTTTCAAACGCCGCCTCGTCGTACCGGCCCTCTTCCATGGCGCGCTGGTCGGGCCGGAACCGCGAGTCGGTTGGGCACAGTGCGGGTACCAGCGACGGCGGCAGCTGGTTCAGCGTCAGCGCAAACGGCGTCAGGTTGAAGTTGGACGGGGTCAGCGTGGTCGCGTAGCGCCGCCACAGGGTCACCTGGTTCTTTTGCTGCTGCTGTGGAGGTGGTGGCGACCCTGTCGCCCCCGCCGAAGCCAGATCCGATGCCGCCGCAAAAGATGTGTTCTTGGCTCCCGACGTGGCGGTCGCCAGCGAAAACACGCGCCGGGACTTGTCAACCGGTTTGGCGACCAGCTTATCGTCCCACGCGCCCACCAACGTCCATGTCTCGGTCCCGTGCTTGTCAAACAACTTGCCCTCGACCACGCACCGGTCGCGGTTGCGCCAACCCGTGGGTTTGAATGTCAGCCGACACTTTTCGCCCGTGGCATGGTTGGTCACCTCCAAGTCGCCGACGTGGTCCAAGTACAGCGTGCCGACGATCAGGTTCTGGACGGCAGTCGTCACTTTGCGCCACGAGTAGTGCTCGTCGGGCTCGCCCAAGTGCCCGCGTTTGATGGTCACATGGGTGACGCCGAGCGGCGAGATTTCCATGGACTGTATGTTTTATGATTAGTTGGATGTCTGGAATGCTAATGGAAGTGGTGGTGGTACCTTGCCCCAGAACCGATTCCTGACGTTGACCTCGCCAAAGAAGGTAAAGTGATCCGACTCGCAATAGCAAGCGCTCACAGGCTGTTTAGATGGGTTTAGATTTTGAGCGACATACACTCGCAAAAAAAAAAAAAAAGACGAACCGGATGATGGCTGACCTGCTCGCTAATGTACCGGTACCCGCGATCCTTGCGCACCATTTCAAACGTCTCGCCCAGAAGTGGATTGAAGGGTTTCGCGACTCGGTCCACAGTGGACGAGTAGCTCGACATGGCAAATGCCGCAACAAACAGCAGTCGCTCGTCCGAGAGTTCACGCCTCCAGGCCAGATCCAAGAGCACCGAGTACTCCACTTCTTCGCACAGACGCTGCAGCATCGACAGGGGTTCGTTAAAGTGCACTGGGAGCGTGATGCGCGTCAGGTCCTGATTGAATTGACGTGCGGGAGTGAGCAACAAAATGGATAAAAATGGGTGAATGAACGTACCTTGCCAATGGCATTCTTGAGCACCGACCACAGACTGACCTCGCTCTTGATGACAGCATGGTCGACGGGGAGGGTGTTGCGGAACGACGACGTGAACGAAAAGGTGTCGGTTTCGTAACCGGCCAGCGAATTGTGGATGAGCGGCAGCGCTACCGGCGAGTCATTGGGGGTTTCAACAGCCCGATCGGTATTGTCAGCTCCAGTTTTGTCCTTGTCGCAATCGGATGCGGTGGTGGCAGCATCAACAGGGGCAGCTGGAACAGTCGGAGGAGATGGAGCAGGTGCGGTTAGTTCCGCGTCCTCGACCGCATCAAAGAACTCGGCATCGTCGTCGTCGTCGTCGTCCTCTGAATCCGAGTCACTTGAATGCAACGAGGGCACGAGCGCATACGGAGTGGATGCCACTGCAGCGGGGACCGTGTCTGGGGACAATGTGCCGGCCACGGGCAGGACAGGTGCCACTAGCGCGGACTCCTCCACCGCAGGCCGCCCAGGTGATCGAGACTCGGGACTCTTGCGGCGGTTGGTGGGCGTCCGCTTGGAGGGAGAGGGCGAGCGGCCGCGGCGCGGAGTCGGGGCATCCAAAATTGGGGACGGCGCGGCCGTGGCGGCAGCAGACGCGGCGGCGTGGGCTGCCAGCTGCCGCTGCACTTTGCGCAGGGACGACGCCATGGCCGACGCCTCAGCTTCCATGGTCACGTTCTCGGACGCCAAGGTCGCCAGCATCTGCTCAAATTCGGATTTGCGCGCTCCCTCGGCCGCGCACTGCCGGCGCCAGTACGTCTCGCGGTCCTCGGCCATGCGCACCATGTCGTCAACGAGCGACCGCACCGTGGCCGTGACCATCCCCAGCGCCTGGGCCGTGTCGGTGGCGTTACCAATGCTGTTGCCACCGGCATTGCCGCCGAGAGCGGTGGCCAGCGACAAGACCATGTGCGCTTGCATTTCGAGCTGTGCGCGGACCGAGTTGATGGTCATGGGCAGGTGCTCGGCGTGCGGGACAGTGGTCGCCCACTCTTCTTCGCCGCTGGCGCTCCCGTCAAGCGGATGATGGCCATGGTGGTCCTCGCCATCCGATGCATTCGATTGCCGGCGCTTGACCGTCAACATCGATGCCGCGTCCGTGGGGATCGAACCGGCATGTGCGCTAGAGTCGTCGCCGGCCCCTGGGAGCGTCGATTGCGAGTCGAGCATCAACAAGTGTGCTGCAGCGTTCTCTGGCAGGGGCTCGGGGAGCAGACCTGACATGGACGTGTTGGGAGTCGCGAGGGCCGAAGTCGAGGCAGATCCCGATGGTGCGCGGCCGGCGGTCGCAGCTGCAATGTTTCGGCGCTGGATGCGTTCCATGTCGTTGAGCTGCGTCTTGGTTTGCGTGATGGCGTGGATCCAGCGGCCTGCTTCGGCAACGTGCTCGGCCCTTTATTACCATTGCGCGATATTGTGAGACATGTTTCTCATTCTGAAAAGAAAAATTAGAGCAAGACATACCGCAAGTGGTAGCGAATCGACCCTTTGCCAATAATGTCGAACCGGTGGCGATCCGACGAGTCCACCCACAGCGACGCGATTTTCAAGTGGATCGACCCTCGGCAAGAGTTGGGCACGTCATCGCTGTGCTTAAAGTACGACAGGATGCCCTGGTCCAGAGTGAACCAGCGCGCCTTGTACCCGGAGGCGTAATTGGTCCACTTGTACCTTTAAAATCAGGATCAGTTTCTCATGTCAATGGGTCAAATCCAGATATGTTGCAAAAAGGATATGTATGTACAAGATGCCCTGCGTGGACGGCATTTGATCTGGTGCAACCGTCATGGGCGATGCAGCCAAGGTGCTCTTTTTAAACAGGGCCTTGATCTCGTCCGACTTGGTGATTTCGTAAAAGAACTTGTTCTAAGGGTAATAGGGCACGGCGATATCAGTATACCCGTAATACCATCCAGAAATGTAGAGAAAGTGAACCTTGCGATCGCGGACAAACGGATCCGCTCCTCGTTCCTTGAGGCACCATTTCGCCATCTCGACGTTCCCAGCCCGTGCGGCCTGGTGCAAGACCGTGTTCCCGGACGCGAGCTCGCGATGGTTAATGTCGACCAGGGCAGCGCACCGAGGGTCAGCAAACATGTCGCGCAGCGCGTCCAGATCTCCCGCGACCGCGTGTGCGTGTATCCGAGCGGTAGCGGTAGTGACGAACGCCTCTTGGTGCTGAGCCAGCGTGACGCGAATGTGTTCGCTAGCGGCCACATCGCCAGGGCGGCGGTGCTGGTGGTCGCGGGCGCCGTCGTTGATTCCTGGCACCGCCAAGAGACGAGCGACCACATCGGCGCGGGCAACACGGGCCGCTACGTGCAGCGGCGTCTCGAGCGTCGTCGGGTGCTGCGCATTGGCCACCGCTGCCACGCCTCCAGGGGTGGACGCCGCTTGGGCTAGCAGCCATTCGATGACCGGAAGCGGCGCAATCGCAATGGCCAGGTGTAACGCCGACCCGAACTTGACGGCCAGGTCGTGTGGCAGCTCCGGGATCGTCGTCATCCTTGCTCCATTCTCGTTTTCAGTGGAACTTGCGGCAATGGCTTGCAGCGCGGTAATGTCGTTGAGACGCAGTGCTTCCAGGATGCGGTAGGACCGGATCGCATCCGAGACACCTGGCGGCGTGGGTGACGGCGCGGTCGAAGGGGGTGGCATGTGTGTGTCCATCATCTCTTTTTTCGCGTGGTTGTCTCTTGGACTTGATCCAAACGAAAGAGGATCAGATCAACCAACTCCTTCATCCACGACTTGCAAATGAATACTCTCTCTATATAATCATTGTGTATGTGTGCATATGCGTATGCGTGTGCTGAAAGAAAAAGTGGACGAAAGAAACAACGAAAAAAAGCAAAAGGCGAGGAAAATCACTTGGCAATGGGACGCGGAGCGTACGAGCCCTGGACCGACTCAATCAGGTCCAGCATGGCCTCCTCGCGGCCTGACGCCAGCTGCTCGACCGTGACTCCTTGCGGGACCACGATCCCGAGCTCGCCCGCCCAGCTCAGCACCACGTCCCAGTTGTCGAGCCAGTCAATGCGGTACACGGCCGGGTCGCGCACCGCCCGGACAAAGTGCGGCGGCAGCGCCGTGCGCGTCACGTTCGACAGGAAATGAATGAACGCCAGACCCGACACTAGGTCCCGCAGCGCTGACACCGACTCGTTGGGCGGCAGCGCCGAGTTCACGTACAACAGGTAGTGTGCTTGCTGCCGCATGCGAGTGATCTCCTTCTCGCGGCCATCGTCCCACGCGCCGCCGCGCCGGCCCATGGATCCGGTTCCGGACGAGGTGGACGGCGTGCGGGCGTGTCCAGGCGGGGTGGCACCAGCACCACCAGCAGAAGCAGCGGCAGATGCACTACCGTACCCAGCAGCTCCATTGCTGAGGGGTGCGGGCGGAAGGCGCGGGTGGTCAAAGGGCTCGGTCGACTTGGACCGCGGAATGGTCGATCCGGGCATGGGCGGCGGGTACACAAACTCGCCCGCATGCTCGGTGTGGTGGCCCGGCAGCGACGGGCGGCGGCCCGGCCGCGGCGCCGACGACGTGGACGACGACGTTGTCTGGCGCTGCAGCGGGTCGCGCTCCATCCAGTCGCGCGCAATGGCCGCCAGCTCCGACCCGACCAGCGCCTCATCATTGACGCGGATCGACTGAATCACCTCGCGCGGGTCGCCAATGATCTCGACCCCACGGGTGCCGCGCTTGGACGCCTCGTGCTGCGAGTGGTAAATGGTGGCCTTGGTCAGCGACCGCACCCAGAGGCGGCACGCGGCCGCGTCGGTCGAGTAAAACAGCCAATGCTTGCGCGGACCCGCTTCCGGGTTGAGCTCCGTCAGCCGGAACCCGTGGCGGCTCGACTTGATCCCGTCGTCCAGGGACACTTTGAACCCGCTGTGCACATAAACGCAGTGCAGGGCCAGCTGCGGCGGCGCGTTCGCAGCCGCTTTGCCCTCTTTCGCCTCCTTGAACCAGTACAGCGCATTGCCCTTGAGCACCATCCACCGGCGCTTGAACTCGGCGTCTTTACCGCCGTAACCCGACACATTCTCCAGGGTTTTGAGCAGGCCCTCGTTGTCAGCCGGCTGCAGGTCCGCGGGCGTCACGTCGAGCATGTCGCGCGGTGTGGGCGTGATGGTGCGCGTCGGCACCGGGCTGGCCATGCGCATTGGCGCGCCGCCACCCACACCTCCACCATACATGAGCGGTGCCGGGCTCGGCGACAGTCCGCGGTTGGGCGCGGGGCCGCTGCCACCCTCAGCCGCGGGCGGGTACGCGGCATACCGTGGGTCCAGGTGCGAATGCATGGGCGCGGGCGGAGACGGGTACCCGCCGCCGGCGCCTGAGTTGGACGACAGCGTGCTGTGCGCGTGCGAGTGGGTGCTGTACGGCGACCGGGACCGCTCGCGCATCGTCATGTCGGGAACGCCGCGGTTTGCCAGGCTGGGCGGGGCCGGGCTGAGGTGCGCCGACCGGCCACGAACGCCACCGCCATTGTTGCTGCTGAGCGAGCTGCCGGGCCCACGCGACGACCGCCCACGGGCGCTGGCAGCCGACGCGTCGTCGGCGAGCGCGTACTCTTCACGCAGCGCGTGGATCGAGTTCATGATCTGAATACGTTTCCCCAGCGCCGGAATGTCGAGCTCCTTGAGCGTCGGCAGCGTCAGCGATAGCATTGCCTCGCCGTTGATCTCGTTGCGCACAAAGTTGTCGGCAAAGTTGGCAAACCCAACGCTGGCCAGCCAGTCGGCCACGTCGCGCGGCGACCAGGCCATTGGTGACCGGCCGCGGTGAGGCCCACCCTGCGGTGCCGACGGAAGCGCGCCGCGGGGCAAGCTGCCACTACTGCCATTGTTGTTGGGCGGCGTGAGGGACCGCGACAGCGACCCGCCGGGAGGGGACCCGGGGCCAGAGGACATGAGCGGCGACCGCGAGAGGGACGCGGGCGACGAGTGGCCGAGCGCCGAGTCGGCCGGGACCGCTGGGAGCGGCGGGCGGCCCAAGCTGCCATTGGTGGCGGCGGCAACCCCCGAGGGTCCCGACGCGGACTTGCGGCGCGCTTCCGCCAGGCGGCCCTGCGAGAGGTGGATAGACTTGCGCATGTCGTCCAGAAACGCGTCCACCTGGTCGATCGTGTCGCTAGCAAACGACTGCACCGACGCGCGGTGGTTGGGGTGCTTGGTGGACGGGGCACTGACCGCACCAGCAGTAGGACCACCAGGACCGCGCGGCGCGTCGGGGGACTCGAACGACGTTGGCGACGCGGGGACCGAATTGGACGCGTGCGACGACGTGAGGGTGCCGGTGCCGTCGCGCATCATGGACGCCGAGTACGAGGTGGAAGTCTCGGTGGCGGTGGGCGACACGGGTGTCGGCGATGTGAAGTTGGCCGGGAACAGGCCAATCTGGCCGTCGCGGGTGCGTCCCTTTATCGTTTATGGGGGTCAGTACAGCCTGACTCCACAGCTCCATTTTTTTACAGTAAACCGACATACCATCCACCAGCCATCGCCAAACTCGGCGTCCCGCTCGAGGACAATAATTTCCTCGCCGGTCTTGAATGTGACCTCGTCCTCGTCCTCTGCCTGATTTCACATATGGTTGGTATTGAGTTGAATAAACAAGAAAAAAGAGTCAAGGAAAACGGTACATTAAAGTCGTGGATGGCGAATACAATGTCGTACTGCGCGGCCATGGTTAGGATATATGGTGGTTATACGGTGGTCCTGCCCTCGTTCCTTGAAAGAGCGGCGTCGAGAGAGCGGCGTCGTAAATATAAGAAAGAGCGGGAAGCACAATTTTGGCCAGGAAATCCAAAAA
>MU624676.1:0-11323 GCA_025349905.2 Blastocladiella britannica
GGATTCCCATGATTTCGGCGGCTTCTCAACGCCCTTTTCGATGCATGCGGTCGTCGATTACATACTGCAGCCGCGCCGGTTCCGCTCCATTGCCCACCTGTCGCTGGATGACGTGGTGCGCGAGTGGCATGTCCTCCCTGTTTTTCGAGAAAGCACCAAAACGTGGACCTTTCCCGCACCAGAACCATTGACTGCATGTCTGGCCGCGCCGAGACTGAGGCCCGTGCCCGAGGGACTACAACTGCCGGGGCAGTACTTGTTGATGGGCGAGCTGGACCTCTTCATGGCCACTACACGGCGGCTCGCATTGTTGGTTCCGACGCTGACCAGCGCCACCGCCCCGATCGCGCTTTGGCTGCGGCTTGGGATTGACGACCGCGATGCCGTGCGCAGAGGGTTTTCCACCATGAACAACCCTTCTAACGTGATGGAGCCAGCAAGGATGACCCTGCCCACGTACTGGGCGGTCTTGGCAGCGGCCGAGGGTCGTGCCAGCATCTTGGATTTCCTCGTGGCTGAGCTCAACGTGGACGCGCATGCTCTGATGGCGTTCCTATCGCGCAAGCTGCTCACCTCGTATTTCCTCAAGTCCCTGATCCAATTCAGCGCCGCGACCCGCGTCATGCCCACGTGGCACTGGCTCATTGCACACGGGTACCATTTCTCTGCGGGTGAGTTTGGCCTGCTGGTGATATACGCGCAACACGCGACCGAGTACGAAACAGTGCGGTCGCTCTTCCATGCGTTCGATAAGCCCAACATTTTGGCTGATCCAGTCCCTTCTAAACGGAGTAACTGGCGGCTCATGTCGTTTCTTGAGCATTGGGCTCGGCGTGGTCATGTGGGTTTGATTTCCGAGTTGGCCGAGCTGGGGGCTCTCTCCCCTTGGCTCATTTTGCAGATGCTCGAATGGAACGTGCCGGGAGCAACGATACTGCCGGTCATCATGTCGATCATTCCATTGGTCCCGGGTGGCATGGATGCTGTGATCTCTGCAGGTACTCCATTTTATCGTTTGACGCTTTTCTGTTTCATTGACCCCGAAATGGCTAAAACATAGGTCTGGAACCCCACAAGAGCAACAAGGATGTGGTCATCAAGCTCGCTTTCCTGTTGGGAGCTCAAGCTATGACCAACGTGGTGGTCCAGCACGGCCAGCGGCTCGATATTCTTGAAGCGATTCTCGGCGTCCAGGGGATCCAGAGCCGCGTGGACCACGTGGTGCTGCTGCACTACTTGCTGGAACCGTACGTCAAGGACGGACAACGGATCGGGCCCGAGCTCGCGAATGAATCGCAAATCAAGCTGCTGATGCGCGTGCTGTGCGATCCAGGCCAACTCGGAGTTTCTGCGTGGAACGCGCTGGATGCTTTATCGGTCCCGCAGCGGCTGCAGCTGTTTACGGTCATTGCGGCGGTGGCTCCGCGGCTCACGTACGTTTCCGAGAGCGAGGACCCGGCGCCGGTTGCTTCTGTGGGGTCGTCATATTCAGAGTGGCCCACGTGGCAGTGGGTGCTGGACCAGCTCTTGGCCCGCACACAATTCGATCCCCACACCGACCCGACTGACCACGACCTCGTACTTCCGCTGCTGCACCAGTTTTTTTTGGCCGCATGGGACCCACCCACTCGTGGAGCGGCCGCCGGGTTCGTGCGTGACGAGGTCACGGGCAGTCGGTGGGACGCGTATCCAACCGCAGCAGCTGCGGCGGCCGCCCCAGTCCCCATTGTCGGAACCCGGTCGCCACTCGTTTTTCGCGACGACCTGGGGACGATGGCACCGCGGTTGGCCGTGTGGGCAGCAGCGCGGCTTTGTGTCCTGGCACTGGATGCGACGCGAACTGCTGGCATGCGCTTGACAGCCGACACGCCAACGTGGTTGTGGCAGGCGCGGCTGGACGCCATTACCGCAGCATCACGAGAGCAGCCACTGACAGGGAAATGGGCCGCGATCCCACTTGATTCGACGTGGCCAGAGATGGTGGATGCCGCGATCGCTGCTGGCCGGACTGGTCTTGCGCAGCTAATCCTGCAAGTCGTCGCAGAGGAGCAGCGTACCATGCAGGTCCCGCTGCTGCTGACGAGCGAAGCGGTGGCCTTAAAGTAGCCCGGGCTTGGTACAAGATAACCAGTTTACAAAATAGAAGATATATAAAAAGCGATTACGCTGCTCCGACCATCATTCTGGCGCTGGATACTCTTTATTGAAGGGTATTCGGAAAAAGCGTCGATTCAAGCAGAACCATTGAAGTACTGGCTCGACACTTGGATAAACACGTCCTCGAGCGAGCAGTTGTTGAGCCCGAAATCCACCACGCTCTCGATCCCGCCGCCAGCCACAAACGCAAACACGCGCGCCAGATCAGCGCCGGGAGCGAGCAGGACCGACACGCGCACCTCCCACTGCCACGTATTCGAGACACAAACGCCGCCGCGTGCCCGAGTCCCCGCAAGCGCATCCTTCAGATCGTGGCGGATCGCAAGCGTCGTTGTCGTCGTGTCCCCTTGAAGCTCGCCCTTCAGTGCCGCCACCACGCGGTCCATGGCCGCATTCTCGGCTGCGAGTACGCGCACTGCCAGATCCGAAGTCGAGTCCTTGGCGTCAACGGATACGGGCAGTTGCATGTGCAGGCTCGTGCCGGTCCCGTAGCGTGCGCAAATGTCGACCTGGTCACCGAGCACGCGCATCTTGCCGCCGGCCATGATGCCGATCCGCGTGCAGAGCGCTTCTGCCTCACTGTGTTTACATCATTAAGGTCAGTTTTAGACATGGACAGCTGGAAAGAAAGGACGTACGTCATGCTGTGAGTGGTGAGCATAATGGCCGCGTCCCCACGCTCGCGAAGCGCACCAAGCAACTTCCACACGCCAACGCGGTTGGTAGGGTCGAGCCCCGAACTCGGCTCGTGGATTGGAAAAAAAAGACTGGAAAAAAAAGAATAGCGTACAATTTATGAGCGGCGCCAGGCCAAAGCGCCATCGTGCTCGCGGCCGGCACAGGGCGTAGTGGGTTGGCACTCAAGCGATTTTTGCACGAAAGAGCGAGGTCAATGGGAAATAGCGGTCTTTGTCGAAACTTAAAATGCACTGGACCACGTGAATCGAAGGAAAAGGATGCCGCCGTACCGCTACGTCAGCTGCGACATTCACGTGTACTCGCCGCGCCCGCACCAGGCCAAGTCGATCGGCCCGGCGTCTGTCCCGTTACTGGGGTTCCCCGCGGTCCCCGCCCCTTCAATAGTTCCGCGTATCAAGGGCGCCTGGCACGTGGCATCGTACATTGAGTGCCCGAGCGTGCATGCCCCCGTGATCAACGAGTGGTGGGTGCTGAGCCTGTGGAACCGGCACGCGTCCGACACGCTGGGGGCTAATGTGTACGCGTACGACGCCCAGGGCAACTTGCTGCACGACTACTCGGGCGGGCGCCATATCTTTGTTCCGTCGCACCGGTGGGTGCCCGTGAAGCTGAAGTTTAACCCGGCACAGTTCGCGTGCCTTCGCATTGTCTGGAAACGGGCCGAGCCCGAATATGGCAGCACGACACGCGCTTCGGCTGCCGCTCGGTCGTTGCCGTCGGGCCACCCGGCCGCTTCGTATGTTTCGCTGTTTACGTGCACAAGTATATAGGCTCCTGACAATACCCATGAAATAGAGTGCACGCGGTCACGTACAAGATTGACGCCGACATCGACCCGCTCATTGTGTTTGACATGTACTGCCGGCCCACACAAGACCTGTGTGACTTGGGCGTGCTGTGCGAGCCCGAGCGCGTGGTTCATGCCGCGCCCGTCCGCGGGTTCTTTGAGCCGCCGCCGCCTCCGCCGCAGTACTTAGTCGCGCCGCCCCCGGCCGTGGCACCTCCTAATCCGTGGGCTAAACGCAAGTCCAATCGTCGTGCCGCGGCTGCGGCTGTTGCGGCTGCACCTGCTCCCGCTGCCTCCGAAACGGTGATTATATTGGACGACTCGGACGACGATGGTGGGGCCGAGCCCATTGACGTGGATGCCATGGAAGTGGATGGGATTGCCGAGGCGGTTTTGGAGACGGAAGCGCTGTCGTTGTCGCGGCAAGGAAGCGGATCATCGTGGCCAGACTCGGAACCAGACCCTTTCGTTGTGGACGTGATGCCGCACCGCCCACCGACAGATTCGGGACCCGCACCATTTGTTGTGGATGTTGCGCCGCGTCGGCCACCGCCTCGTCCGCCATCCGAACCTGTCCCCGTTGTTGCCGCGGCATTCTCGGATGTGATTGTGATTTCATCGAGCGAGGACGACGATTGAAGAATTCCACTTTTTTTCAAGAATTATATACTCGGGTCTTAGTTCTTGCGCTTGCGGGCCCGACCACCGACGGGCGATGGTTCAGCAGCGCCGCGACCAGAGGTGCGGGAAGAAGCAGAGGTAGTCGCAGCTTCGTGCTGCTCGGCCTTGATCAGCGCCGCCGCCGCCGCATTGGCG
This sequence comes from Blastocladiella britannica, assembly GCA_025349905.2. Classification (NCBI taxonomy): domain Eukaryota; kingdom Fungi; phylum Blastocladiomycota; class Blastocladiomycetes; order Blastocladiales; family Blastocladiaceae; genus Blastocladiella; species Blastocladiella britannica. The sequence continues at coordinate 4,460 of MU624676.1, forward strand.
CGCGCCACCGGATCCGCCACAACTGGCGCATCCTTCTTCTTCTCCTCCCCCGTACCACCAGGCGCGGGGACATGGCGATACGTCACCCACAGGGCAGCGACCACGAGCGCCGCGACCGACTGCATGACCACCGCCGCATAGTACGGCCACGCGACCGTCAGCCACCGCGGGTACTCGTTGTGGCGGAACGGGCGAATGCTGATGGTCTCGGCATGGTCGATCCACGTCCACCCGGCGCGCGCGTGCTGCACCGCCAGCGTGAACACGCCGTACACGTCCGGAAGCTGCGCGGTCACCGTGTAGGTCGCGGCGGTGGCGGTGGTGAATGCGAGGGACATGGGGAGGCGCAGGTACGGGTCCAGCATCGTCGCGCTCCATTGCAGCTGGTCGCCGGCCGCCACCAGGTACGGACGCCACCGGTCAACGGTCCACTGCTGCAGGGTGATGTTGTAGGTCTACGTAATTTCATATATTGCCGGGGTCAGTGCGCTCTGTGAGGCATCAGTAAAATTGAGAGCATACAATCGTGTCGCGGATCCGGTACATGTCGAGCTGCTTTGACCCGCCAAACTTGGCGTGCGAGGCGGACACCACGCGCACCACCGACTTTTCGTGCATGGTCCACTGCAGCAGCTGGTCCACGATCGCTCGGTTGGGCGAGAACGCGCTGTGCTCATTTATATGTCAGTACGCAAGTCCAAACTCAAGAGGAAACGGTTCCACATACGCGTTCGCCAGCATGCCCGCCGATCCCAGAACCAGCGCACGCGCGCCATTGGTCGCCTGGACAGCGGCCACCAGCACCTCCGCGGGCGTCCCCGCCGACCCACCGATCGACAGCACCGGCTCGATCCCCGGGTTGGTGGCGGCGTGAACCGTCAGCCCAAGTCCCTGCGGGTACGCGAGCGCCGACGCAGAGTCCGACGACGCCGCGGCAGCACGGGCGGTGGCGGCGGGAACCAGCGCAGTGACGTCGGTGACGACTACCGCCGACTTGCCTGGCGCAAACGAAGACGCCGGTCGCGACACGTCCAGGCCCAGTTCGTACGCCACGTCCTTGTACGAGTCGGTGACGCCCGCAGCCATGGCCAGAACCAGGTTGCCGCCGGTGCGCAGGTAGTCGATCACGGCCGCGGGTGCCAGCGCGTCCTTGAGGGCTTTATTATTATTATTATATTGTCAGTAAGGTAGTACGACGCCTAGATAATAGACGTACGCTTGGATGGCGCCAGAAGCAGCAGGTGATCAGAGGTGCGGTCGCCGTGCTCGACCAGGCGCACGGTCGGGCCCGATGCCTGCACGTCCACGGTAAAGCCGCGATCTGTTTTAATGTATTTTTCGCGTCGTAACGATCAACAACCCATAATAACAACAGCTTCAAAAAATACCAGTGAGCATCTGCAGCAGCTGCGAGTAGGTGGCCTGGGCGGTCGCGGGCTCGTCGACCACGGCCAGGACGCGCTGGCCCGTGAGCGACGCGGCGTGCGCGGCGGGCAGCACAATGGCCGCCAGCATGACCGTGGTAGCGAGCACCAATGTTGTGGTGGTGGCGCGTGGGCGGTTGGTCATTGTTCTTTCAACACAGGCGTAATGTCGCCTCTTGTTTTTTGGAAGAGACGTTTTTGGTAAAGTCCGTGAACGACCCACATGGCCGATCACCTCGACGGTGGCAAAATTGCAATGATGAAGACGTTGGGACGTGTCAAGTGTTGAAGTTATGGCATCGACCGAGCTGCATGCGGAATTGCTCGTGGCCGGAGTACTTGGCTCCACTGCATTCAATTTCGTTGAACTAGTCTTAAGCAGTTTGTACGCGCTTTCGCTTTCGGATGTGAGCATATCCTCAGATCCTATTGCCGCACCAGAAGTTGGACTCCGGGGACTTGAAGCAGCAGGAAGTTTCCCAGGATCCGCCGGCTAGGAAATGTTGCCCCAGTTTTTTTGCTATCGACGTGGACCTTCCTTTGTATCTTAGTCAATCGTCCATAGTATTGTGCGTGAATGACTGGGTGCCTGCATACGCATGCCTTTGTGTGCAGGGAGTCACTGCTGCAGGTATAAATTCGGAGGACCGAGTTGGCCCCACTCACTCCTCCTTCGCTCGTCACCCAATCCAATACCACACAAACACAAACAACTACGAACAATAACGATGACCGCTTCCGTTCAGTACACCGTTTGCTACTTCCAGATGCGTGGTCGTGCCGAGCTGATCCGTACCATCTTTGAGTACGCCGGAGTACGTTGCTTTCACAATTTTGTTCAAATGACTCCCTTCTCATCAACAACAACTGCAAATAAATTCAAAAATAGGTCAAGTACGAGAACAAGTACCCCGTCGACTGGAAGGCCGAAAAGGAATCGGCTCCGTTTGGCCAACTCCCGGTCCTGATCATCAAAGACACGACCACAGGCAAGGAGGAGACGATTGCGCAGACTCACGCGATTGTTCGGTACCTGGCGACCCTCTTCGGCCTGACCCCGTCGGATCCCATTCTGGCGGCCAAGGTGGACATGGTCGGCGAGTCGCTCGACGAGTACGCGCAGACGGTTCTCGGGTGGTACTTCCAGCCTCCGGCCGGCGAGGAAGCCAAGCAGGCCGCCAAGGTCCAGATCGTGAAGGAGACGGTGCCCGCGTTCATCAAGTACCAGAACAAGCTGCTGGCGGCCAACGGCAACAACGGATACTATTTCGGGACCGAGACGACGATGGCCGACATTGGGCTGTTTGCGCTGGTCGCCAACTGGAACACCAAGTTCCCGGAGGCGTTTGACCGCGAGCAGATGCCGGAACTGTACAAGGTGTGTGATCGCGTGGCCAAGATCCCGCGTATCGCCGAGTACTTGGAGTCGCCGCGTCTGCATGCCTTGTAAAAAATCGAGTGTTTTGATTTTGGAGTGAATCATTCCCTTTTCTTCACAATATATTTTTTCTTGCATCTCTTTTTTTTTCTTCTACTCTTAAAGGCACAACTTGGGCGTATTTCGAATGGAATGGTAAGAAGAAGAGTATATTGAACGCCCAAAGCTCGCCTTGAAAACACGTCATGGTACCCGACAATAATCGCAGTGTCCGGCTCTGGGCGGTTTACCAACCTCGACGATGCGCGTGGTGCGAGCCAGGGCGGCAGGAGAGCACCCCCAAACGATCGCGGACGTCTGCCTCAGTGAGAGTGCATCCGTGAGCGGGAAGCTTGGCGACGGCGCAGCTGCAATGCGAACTCATCCGTCAGCGAATCAATGCGCGGGATAACCACCAACTCATCGTGGAAGGACCGCCCATGATCTTGGCTCGAATCACATGCGGGAGGCACCATTCTACGACCATGCGCGTGCCGGTACACAATCCTTGCGCTGGGTCCAGATTGCACAACAGAATGATCGGTGCACCAACACACAGCCGCAGCCGGTATAATGGGTGACCTGACGTCATGAGCGTGTTGAGCACCTCCAGCGGGAGGAGCTCGGTGCCCAGATGGTTGCCGTCCGCACCCGAAACAGAGTCAGAGGAGAGGTATTCCACAACCATACCATCCTCCACCATCGCGTTGTTGATAGCGCGCACGTCCTCGCGCAATGGCGCCAAAAATGCAGCGACCCAGCAGCTGGTCAGGCCGTCGCGGGTCACCAACGGGCCCAAACACATAAAAGCCGAATGAGAAGTGCGGCCACCGGGCAAGAGCGCCGCGGCAATCCTGGCGAGGGCAATCGATCCCAGAAGTGGAGCATCTGGGCGGCAGAGCAACCGGACCTTGGCGAAGAGGACCAAATATAAAAGAACGACCCCCCTGTACCGCCCGGGGCGGCGCGCTTAAAAATTCGCGAGAGCGCAGGGGGCAATGGCACCAAGCATCCCAATCAACGTCTTGCCTTGCCGGCTCAGAACTTGCTCGATCTCCCAAAGCGCCATGAGATACAGCGGTTCGAGGTTGATCTTGGCATCAGGCATGGCCGTCGACCACTGGGAGTCTCTCGATCGCTTGGCGGTGTGCAGGGTCTTGACCAGGGCGTCACGGAGTCACACCCAAGAGCTCGTACGGGCGGCCAACCATGCAAAAGACCAACTTTACCGCATAACCCAAGAGGGAGGCTGTATATCGTGTAAAAGAGCACCAAAGAGAAGGGAGTGTTCGCTCTCCTCATCAGCAAGTCGAAATCAGTGAATGGAGCCCTTTTTATTTGAACAGTGTCATATTCCTAAGGAATAAGACAAAGCAAGCGGGACCGTCTGGGAAAACCTAAATCCTAAAACTGTGACGTTCGCTGTTCAGGGAGGCACTGCGATCTGGGTTGGTGGAAAAGACTAGGAGGTTTCTGGTTCAATACGACTTGTATTCTAGTCAATGTAAATGACTCGTGACGCAGAGCCCAGGACGCGGCACTGGTCGCGAGTGTCCCTTTTATACCCGCCATGGTCCCCCTCTTCCACTGCCTTCGTTGGTCAGGTGACCATGGCCAACGTTCCACCAAGTTTCACCACATGTGACGCCACGGATCGCCACAGACGTACTGCAACACCGCCTCGGGCTCGTGCCTCTCGCTCACCCCCATTGGTAAAGTGCACTCCGTAAAGGATGTGGACCCATGCGAGCCCGTATTTGCGTGCCTATTTCGCTCGGCCAGTGATCCGAGTCCGATAGGACAGCGCCAAGCGCCAACCAGGACATCGAATTTCCCAAAGGTAACGAAAACATCGACGCCATCATCTACTCCATGGGTATCTAATACGGATAGTACGGGGTCTGGCGGCCACTCCATGTCCACCGTGATGACTGTGGTATTGGGAGTCATTATTCTACGTTGCAGCCTCCTACCATTGATTGCAGGTAATAAAGAATTGCCACAGGCGCCTTTGACGGCTCTACCGACACGCCCGACGCGCGCGACAACCGAGAGGTCGGATTCGGTACGGTCTTCTTCCACTGTCCTCGGAATCGCGCTCTTGACGAACAGATATTTCCCAGATTGAGCCTCCACCCACGTAATCGGCGGCTCCTCGTCCCACTGAGATTATTGCAGCGGCGACGCCTATCGATACGCTGCACCAACCAAATGCCAATGGAATCCCTCTCGTTCCTCTGTCATCCACAGCTGTCCCTGCGGCATCCATGTCCGAGCCCGCGCTTGAAAATCCACCTGGCTACAACGACTCGCCTTCTGTTCCTACACCTGTGCCGACGCCGACTCGCCGCGGATCCAGTCAAGACCCCGCGGACCCGCCGTCGTGAAATGTTGGAGATACCTTTAGATCGTCAGCAAATAGAGGAAATTGTATTTGAATTAGCAACGACTGTTAAAAATAATCGACCCTCATTTTGCAATCGCGTTCAGCTGCGACCTCTTTTTGTAGCTATAGAATGCAAAAATGCAAGAGAGCACAGAGAACGCAATGCTGACGCAACATGAGATCAACACCAGGGTCGAATTCATGGGCTTGCTGCTAAAGTCGACCGGGTTGGCCGGATCGTTGCACACGCCGCCAGAGAACCAGTCGCATTTAAGGTTGGGCAGGCATGGGTCATTGTAGAAGGTCTCCATGAAATCCCCGGAGCACTTTCCGCCAAGGGGCACGGTGCGCGGGACGCAGCGGCCATTCTTGCAGTAGGTGGTTCCGTTCTATCGTTTTTTTTGTTTGTTTTGTTTGTTTTGTTGCGCCAACAATAAAACTAAGAAACGTATAGCCGCCCGTACAAATTTGCCGCATGACGATACGGACGAGATGGGCAAGCAGGTGTTCAGGACGCAAGTTCCAAGCTGGCACGTTGCGAGGGCGGCGCAACTGGAGCTCTCAGTGCAATTCTTGGACCCTTCAAATGTTTCCGCATGCGCTGGACGGGCGGCGAGCACTGACAGGAAGAGCACGATAGCCAACGCAAACGAGTAACAATACCTCATTTTTTAATGCTTTTATTGTATTTTGGTGAGAGGGCCGGCGCCTTGTTGGTTTTTGGGCGAACCTTTTAAACATCGAGCATGTCTTGAAACAACCACCAGGACCTGGGCCATTATTTTTCCTTGATGGGGTAGCAACTATGGGGAGATTGTGGTCGAGTCCGCTCAGCACACAAAAAACACGACCGGCGACGTGTGCAAGCGCATCCACAGCAGCATCCACGAAACCCTCCGAGCTGGAGACGGACCACGTTTGGTGCGAGGTGCTAGTGGGGGCACCATAGGAAGGGTAAAGTGCCAGGGCGCTCGGCACCTACCGGGCGCGGGGTCATTTATATGGCTCCCGCTGGGATCAGGCAGCTAATCGGCTAAAGTTACTTCTGCCTGTATTCTGTTCTGGTTTTGGCAATATTAGAGGTCTTGCGCAAATGCGATCTGTGGAGGAGAAGGAACGGATGAGCTGACATCACATTAAAAACTGGTCGCTCGGAAGAGTCCGGCCCCATGTTTATCTTTTCTTTCTCTTCATTTAAATTTTTGGCCAGGCCCAAAAAAACCATGCCCAATGACCAAGGCCCCCTTCACCAGCAAGGCCAGCTTGTCGCTCTCCTCGGCATATACCATACTCTCCTCGCCCAGGTATTTGCCCTCCTGGCCCAAGTTTTGCGGCAGTTGGAGGCTCGTGTCCCAATCGACCTAACCATTCGCACCCGCCGTCTGACCCCCTTCGATCTCTCCGAGCTCACTGAAGCGGATAGTTGGAAAATGTTCCGCTTTGATAAGGCTGCTGTCATTCGTGTCTCGACTGCTTTGCTGCCGCCTTGGCTGACCATGGACAATCGTGTGCGTGTTGATCGCATCGAAGCCATGTGCATTGTACTTTACCGCCTTGCCTTTCCAACCCGACTCTGGACCATGGAAAAAGTTTTTCCACGCGACCAAACTGCACTTTCGCGTATTTTTAACACGGTA
>MU624676.1:11333-32350 GCA_025349905.2 Blastocladiella britannica
GTGGGCGGTTGGTCATTGTTCTTTCAACACAGGCGTAATGTCGCCTCTTGTTTTTTGGAAGAGACGTTTTTGGTAAAGTCCGTGAACGACCCACATGGCCGATCACCTCGACGGTGGCAAAATTGCAATGATGAAGACGTTGGGACGTGTCAAGTGTTGAAGTTATGGCATCGACCGAGCTGCATGCGGAATTGCTCGTGGCCGGAGTACTTGGCTCCACTGCATTCAATTTCGTTGAACTAGTCTTAAGCAGTTTGTACGCGCTTTCGCTTTCGGATGTGAGCATATCCTCAGATCCTATTGCCGCACCAGAAGTTGGACTCCGGGGACTTGAAGCAGCAGGAAGTTTCCCAGGATCCGCCGGCTAGGAAATGTTGCCCCAGTTTTTTTGCTATCGACGTGGACCTTCCTTTGTATCTTAGTCAATCGTCCATAGTATTGTGCGTGAATGACTGGGTGCCTGCATACGCATGCCTTTGTGTGCAGGGAGTCACTGCTGCAGGTATAAATTCGGAGGACCGAACTGGCCCCACTCACTCCTTCGTTCACCACCCTACCCAATACCACAAACAACTACCAACAATAACAATGACCGTTTCCGTTCAGTACACCGTCTACAACTTCCAGGCGCGTGGTCGTGCCGAGGTGATCCGTACCATCTTTGAGTACGCCGGAGTACGTTGCTTTCACAATTTTGTTCAAATGACTCCCTTCTCATCAACAACAACTGCAAAAAAATTCAAAAATAGGTCAAGTACGAGAACAAGTACCCCGTCGACTGGAAGGCCGAAAAGGAATCGGCTCCGTTTGGCCAACTCCCGGTCCTGATCATCAAAGACACGACCACAGGCAAGGAGGAGACGATTGCGCAGACTCAAGCGATTGTTCGGTACCTGGCGACCCTCTTCGGCCTGACCCCGTCGGATCCCATTCTGGCGGCCAAGGTGGACATGGTCGGCGAGTCGCTCGACGAGTACGCGCAGACGGTTCTCGGGTGGTACTTCCAGCCTCCGGCCGGCGAGGAAGCCAAGCAGGCCGCCAAGGTCCAGATCGTGAACGAGACGGTGCCCGCGTTCATCAAGTACCAGAACAAGCTGCTGGCGGCCAACGGCAACAACGGATACTATTTCGGGACCGAGACGACGCTGGCCGACATTGGGCTGTTTGCGCTGGTCACCAACTGGAACACCAAGATCCCGGAGGCGTTTGACCGCGAGCAGATGCCGGAACTGTACAAGGTGTGTGATCGCGTGGCCAAGATCCCGCGTATCGCCGAGTACTTGGAGTCGCCGCGTCTGCATGCCAAGTAAAAAATCGAGTGTTTTGATTTTGGAGTGAGTCATTCCCTTTTTCACAATATATTTTTTCTTGCATCTCTTTTTTTTTCTTCTACTCTTAAAGGCACAACTTGGGCGTATTTCGAATGGAATGGTAAGAAGAAGAGTATATTGAACGCCCAAAGCTCGCCTTGAAAACACGTCATGGTACCCGACAATAATCGCAGTGTTCGGCTCTGGGCGGTTTACCAACCTTGACGATGCGCGTGAGGCGAGCCAGGGCGGTGTGACGATTCGTTCTTTTGTGTTCTTCTGTCACGTGACACTTTGTTGCAATATATAAAGGAGACTGTGCGACCAGTACCACCCTGGTACTGTGTCGCAAGTCATCTATTTATTCTACAATAGTTCGATTGCCTCTTCCTTCTCATCCCTCGTCTGCAGAGTCCTGGATCCCACGAATGCGAATCAGGTTGTACGCGTTGCGCAAGTCGATCTTGGTGAAAATCCGACCCTTGGCCACGCGGTCCAGCATCGACGACATCAACGGCAGCGGGTACGCGTCCCGGACCGTCACGGCATTCAGCCGGCGGAAATCGACGCAGAAGCGACGCAAGCCGTCCTTCTTGCCAACAAACAGCACTGGCGAGCCCATCGGCGATTTGGACTTGCGAATGAAACCCTTTTTCAGATTCTCGTCGATGTACTCGCGCAACGCCTTCTGCTTGTCCAGCGACATGCTGTAGATCGGCCCGAGCGGAATGCGTGCGCCAGGCTCCGTCGTGATAGCAATATCGTGCTGGCTGTGCAGTGGCAGCTTCTTGGCGTCCTCCTCGCCAAAAACGCGTTCAAAACGCGAGTACTGTGGCAGAATCGACAGTGCCGGCACTGCTGCACCAACTGGGACTGGGCGCACCATGAACGACAGCTCGTTTGCTTCCCAGTCAATGTACGGCTGAGTGATCCGCAACCAGGGGTGGCCGAGAACGAAATCCGCGTGTGGGCAGTCCATGACATGGAACCGCATCTTGAACCTCTTGCCACCAACCGCGAACGTGAGTTCGGCCGTCTGGTGCGGAATCGGAATGACCCAATGACCATCAATGGCCTCGGCCTCCAGCGGCACTTCCAGGCGGCTCAGTGGGATCTTGTGCTGTGCTGCAAAGCGGCGGTCGACAAACGACGCACCACAGCCCGAATCGACCATGGCGAGCATCCTCAGCTTGCCCTTGGGCGTCAGTGTTACGACTGGGGTCCAGGGCTCTGCAGACGAGGGACAGGAAGAATGAGGCAATCGAACTATTGTAGAATGAATAGATGACTTGCGACACAGTCACTGGTCATCCACTGGGGCGGGCATCAGGGCTGGACCCAGGATCTGGTGGTGCGCCAAACTCGGCGCCAACAGGCCAAACAGGCGCTCGCTGGCCTCCAGTTGGACAGCGAGCTGGGCCAACGCATTCACCGTCATTGGCATTGGCTCGTAAACCACCGCGGCCTGCACGATGCTCGGCTTGAGCCCACGCCAGAGGTTAAAGTACGCCCCTGTTTCCCCCAGCGCGAAACCATGGCGGCCCAGAAGCTCGACCTGGCGACGGAGGCGGCCGGTGTACGCCACCACCGACTCGTTCTCGCCCTGGACCATGCGCCCAAGCTCGAGGATGAGGCTCGGCTTGGACACTTGCGACTCGTACGTACTCCCTTTCGGGGCCCGCTCGCTGCCAACAAGATGGAAAACCACATCTTCGGATCGCCACTCATCCACGTCTTAACGTAAAGCAGGCAGTGCTTTGTGTCCTTCTCGTCCACGCCGGTTAGCGTGAAATAATCGTTCACGCTCTCGGCAAAGTCCCGCGCGGTGTACGCCGCGCTCGAGCCATCGAATTTGGCCGGGGGCGCGACGCCCCGCACGTGGTTGTCCATGGACAATGGTTTTCGACAGCGGCGAGAAAAAAGAAGATTACGGCTACGTCACACGGCACAGTGCAAGGTCGCGAGTCAGATGTAACGACTGCTGGAGGGGCACTGCGGTCCGCGGAAGGATTTAGAGAATATATATGCTTGCCAAACAACTGACTCGCGACAGAGAACCAAAGAGATTATAAACAAACAGCGTTTCCCCCAACACTGTACCTGTGACATCGGCTGATCGTCACAGTTGGCATGCGATGGTTGAGAATACGCATCCACGACCACCATCGAGTGACTGGCAAGTGCGGCTTTGATAATTTGGGCAAATGGCTCAGGCTCAGGTAGTTTGGAGCCCATGTATACCCACCACCAGTCGAGTGATCGGATTGCGCTTTCCTCCATTATCTTGACAAGGATGCTCATGTCACTGAGAACTGCCAGAGCCGCCTCTTTACCAGGCTGCTGCACAATCCATGACTCCATTCCAGCCCCATCGCCGTTTTAGGTGGAGAGCAAGGCTCATGAGCATCCAAATCTCATACCATATCCATGTGCAAACGCCCAGTTCAGGATATGGGTGTGCTCCAGCTTTGCCATGCCAAACCAGCCTGACCATGCTGTTGTGATTTATATAGAGAAGCGTGGTAGTGGGAATTGGCCTGGCCAGTGGTTATATTCAAAGGATGAAAACCCGCTTGCTTGGAGGAAAGAGAGGTGAGGTCCAGGAGATCGTTCTCACAGTATAACACTCATCTTGTGTTACGGTGGTGCTCAAGTATCTTAGTGTTATGGGATGGGGAGGATCCAAGATGTTTTGGGATGGAGATCTCCAACACATCACCTCTCTTTCCTCCAAGCATCAAGCGCTCCTTGGTGCAGGGCAGTGCGGTGGGGATGGGAGCCGTGAGGGACCGACGCTCACCAACGCCAACTTCAACGGGCTGGTGATGACGGTCGAGGGACGGGCTCGGGTGTGGGCGAGGTTGTCGTGTTTTCCTTTTCTCTCTCTGTCGCTTCCTGTCCTTGCAGGGGTCTGAATATATTATCTCTCTTTCCTCCAAGCAAGAGGTTTTATTCTTTGAATATAACCACTGGCCAGGCCAATTCCCGCTACCTCCAGCTTCTTTATAAATTCTACAATCCTCACTCTTGGAACTATGCTGCCTTTAGAGGATACACAAGTTTGGTCAAATGGGCGATTGCCCAGGGTCACATCGAGGAGCTCGATTGCGTTTCGGCCTTGCTCTCTGCCAACGGTGGCGACACTTCTGTCAGGGACTGGTGGATCGCATCCCAGCCAAACCAGGAAGCAGTCATGGCGGCCTTGATCAATGCCAGTGTCCCTGAACGCTTAACAAGATGTGACTCAATTGGTACGCTCAATTGGTGGTGGGCATACACAGGCTCTAAACTGCCCGAGCCCGCCTCATTTGCCAAGATCTCTGACGCCGCTCTCTCTGGCTGCTCTATCATTGTAATCGTGAAATGGTGGTGGTGGGCGCACTTCCTGGAGCACCACATGCCCGAGCACTTTTTTGGGACAGTGCTGCGCAGACCCAGGGAGATTACATTCTTCAAATGTGCAGAGGTGTTGGACTGGTATTGGTGCCATTATCATGAGATGCCAGAGTACTTTGCACACCAGGACGGCAGCTCGCATGGATTTTTGTTCACGATTGCTTCGAAAACAACCTTGCCCATTTTCCAGTGGGCAGTGGAAAAATGTGCTGTCCTTGGCAGTCAGAAACTGACATTGAAGTTCTCCTTTATCTCGGAGTGCATTCATGATTGCAGAGTCGATTTATTGGACCTCACTTTACACTCAGAAACGGTATTGATTGTGGACTGGTCAGAGAGCTTTGTGCTCTGAGCTCTACAGCATGGACAAACCACAGCATTGGACTGGTGGGACCGCAACTGGGACAAGTTGCTATGGCAGAAACTTAAATGCGCCAAGTGCCTCGTTGACGCGACTCAACTGGATGTGGCAGAAGTGCTCACCTGGTTTACTGCTCGTGGGCTTTACGCTTTCAGGGCTGACTGGCAGAGAGTCTGTGCCACTGCGATCATGCTCGATATTCTGGAGGGCCGGAGTCGAAAGGGGTGGCCCTACCTTGCATTTGAGCAGCCAATCGAGAACGTGGACACGGCAACTCGGATCGGATCCCGCCCCGGCACATGCGTTGATCAATCATTTTCAAGAGAACATCCATGGTCGACCATGTTGTGTCCTCGCTCTTGAATGGGCTGCAGGGACAGCACATTGTTGAGACCATAGGGATAAATTCATGCAAGCAGACGAAAAAGACGAAGCATGGATATGGTTGGACGATGTGATAGACTCCTGCAAGATCACGCTCTTGATGCAGTCTGAGGAGGATCTGACCTTGCTTGTTCCGTTAGAGCGTCCGTGAGTCTTCGGAATATAAAATCTCTAATCCATAAGTATGGCTGGTGCAAGACATGTTCAATAGAACTACATTAGATTATATGGAGGGTGATCACTGGCGCACAACGTCCATCCGAGCCCCGTCGTCCGCCTGGGTACGGGCCGAGTCTGTATGAGGATGCGAGAGCGCACGCCCAGCAGCTGCTGCCGGTCGTGCCGCTGCCGCCAGCGCGGGAGCCGCCAATGGACGTGTTGCGGGTGACGCAGAGGCCGATGGAGTACCCTGAGCCGCCGGCTGAGCTTTACGGTGGCGACGCTTGACGGCCGCTCCCGTACACAGTTCCTGGGGTCGGTGTGCGCCGTGCATTTTCAGACTATCAAAAGCAACATCAATCAGTTCCTTTACCCAAAAACGAAATAAATAAATAAATAAAACGTACTAGAGCTGGCAAGCGTTGCATAGCACTTGTCCCTCGGGTCCTTTCCGCCACAGCGACGTCTCGGTGGTGTTGCAGTTGGCGCACCGGTGCGTGTCAGCGGTCGGCGGCGGTTTAGGCGGGTGCGACGCGCACAGGTCGATTGGGCGGTGCTTGCCGTTTGTTTTGACGCTGTGGTAAATTCAGAAATTACAGTGGACGCAAATGGCACGGAAAGAAAAGAAAGAACGCACTAGAGGCCACAGGCATTGCAGAGCACCTCGCCGGCAAGCCCGCGGCGCCACAGCGGCGAGTACTTGACCTCGCAGTTGGCGCACATGCGGCTCCCGGGCGCGGACGCAGTGTCACTCGCAGCACTAGCGGCAGCAGCGGCGGCAGGTGGAAGAGGGATACTCGGTTGGAGATTAGACGTGTCCGTGAAAGCCCGTCCCTCGAGCGTCGATTGAAGCGGTGGTGGCGGCGGTGGTGGTGGCATAACTGAGAGCGGTGGTGGCAAATCCGCCGCCGCGGCTATCGTCGTTGCGGTTCCCGCACGAGGAGGTCGGCGTCGCCTGGCCGCCCTCTTCGCCGACCCGAGGGTAGGTACCGCCGCCGAACCTGCTGCCGCCGCTGAAGGCGCCGAGTGGTTGTTGTTGTTCGACGGATCAAACAACCCGATCCCGAGCATCGCCATAGACCCCGGCGACAGGCTCGATGCCGCGGCGGCTGTGTTCGGGTCGCGCAAACCAGCAGCAAATCCTGGTGCAGCGATATCGAGTCCTCCAAACGCCTGCATGTCGCCATCAAAGAAATCCTCCATGTCCAGGAGCGCCATGAGGTCGACGTCCGGTTCGCGGGCCGACACCGCCGACGACGTCGCATTGTGTCCACCACTGACGGAAAGCCCTTGCAGCAGCTGCTGTGGGGTGGACACGTCTGATCGCAGGCACGGTGGGTCCAAAGTGCCGTCGATTCCAGTGGAGGCTCCACCGGCGGCCCAGGTCGGGTCTGCGGCACAGTAGGGTGCGGCCGATGCGGCCGCTGACGACGACGAGGCATACGGCAGGGCTCGCTGCTGCCGCTGCTGCTGCATGTGGTGGCGCTGTGGCTGCGAGGCTGTTGGCGCAAACGATCCCGGCCCCAACATCGCATAGTTGCTGCTCGGTAGCAGTGCGTGCCACCCGAGCGCCGCAAGGGGTGCGGGCGTGGCCGTGAACAGGCCAAACGCCGATGCAGCGGCTGGGGTCCCTGCCGCCGCCAACGCCGCCGAGGACGTGGCTGCTGCCGCTGGGAGGTCCGGAAGCAACGAGAGGTGCGGCATGGCCATGGTCGGCGGCGCAAGCGACCTCGGTGGCGAGTACAGGTTAAGCGATGACGACGAGAGCATGCCGCCGGCAGCAAAGAGGGACTCGACTGCAGCTGCCGAGGACGACGACATGAGGTGCGGTGGCGGCGGTGGTGGCGGCGATAGCGCGGACGTGGGCTGGAGCACTGGTTCGTCGTACGCGAGCGTGGTTGTGGCTGCGCGGCGGAACGAGGTCGAGCTGGGCATCGGGTGCATCCAGTGGGAGGACGGCGGCATTGGCAATGCGGGCGATGACGTACCGGCTGCACTCATCCCCGCAGCAGAAGCCATGAGGAACGCGTCGAGGGGCGACGTGGTCTGCCTTTGGTGACCAGCGCCACCGCCAAAGATGGACCCGCCGGCGCTCGGATCGCAGAGCACGAATGGGTCGACGCTTGGTGGCCGGGGAGCATCCACTTGCATTTGGTTCATCCAGTCGTCCATTGGTCCCGGCTCAGCCGAATTCCACGTTGGAGTCGAAGCCGCATGCTCCAGTGGTTGCTGTTGCTGCTGCAATTGGTGCTGGACAATCGGTAGGCCCAATGCGGACGGAACGGCAGGAACGTATCGGGCAGCCGCTGCAGCCGCGCTCGGTTGCCGCTGTCTCCGTGCAGCCCGCGGTCCCATGATGCCAAACTTGGCGGCGGCAAGCGATGACACGCGTGGCACGTGCGGCTGCTGCTGCTGCTGGTGGTGGTGGCTCGGAAAGTGAGGCGCCGGTGCTTGTAGTGGCCACGTGGGCGGGGAAGCAGCTGGCGCGGACGAGAGCGAGGGCGGTGACATGCGCCGGCCGTACGGATGGTGGAGATGCGGCGCGGCTGGGAATCGGAATGCGGGCTGCTGTTGCTGGTGCAGCTGCTGTTCGGGCGGGAAAGTTGTGCGCGTAGGTAGCGACGGCCTTGCCGAAGGAGGTGGCGATGCAAGGAGCCCGTACTTGGCAGCGGCGAGCGACATGCGCGGCATGGCCCCATAGGACTGGCGATGCATGGGCGACCCTTGCGGCGGATACATTTGGCCAGAAGCTGATGCTGATGCTGCACCACCCGCGTGCGCTGGCGATGCCTGCCGCGAGAAGGGCGATCCTATGTCACGAAAAAGAGTAAGCGATGGGCAGAGCATCTGATAAGAGAACAATAGAAAGTACCAGCGCGGGAGCCGGATAGTTGAGGCACCGGGGCCAGGGCGTTGGCAACAAACTCGAGCTTGGCACTGTCCACGCCGTGCTGCGAGAGAACCTCCTCGGAGAGCCCGACCATTTCCAACACGGCGCGGACCTGTGGAGCGTGAATCTCGGACTCGGGCGCCGAGCCAGTATTGCTGCCCGAGGCGGCGCTGGGGGATGGAGACATGTGGGACCAGTCCATGGCTTCGCTGGTGCCGCCGTAGTCGCCACCGTAGTCGCCGCCGTCGGCAGCTGGGTCATCGGCCATGGTGACCGGACGCCCATACTCGTCCAGGTAGTATGTGCCATACTCTTCGTGCTGCTGCTGCTGATGGTGACGTTGGTGGTGCGGCGACATGAGAGGCGGAGGTGGTGGTGGTGCGATCGCGCCAGACGTATACGAGCTGACGGGAGAAGCAGGGGCAGGCGGGTCTCCACGCGATCCCCACATGGACGCGACCACGGCACCAATGGCACGGCCAATCACGGCGGGGTCGGGTCGTTGCTGTTGCTGCTGTTGCTGCTGTTGCCGTGGCCGTGGTCGCGATGGTGGACGCGCTGGGGTTGGGACCAAAGGCAATTCCTGCTGCATTTGCTGTTGCTGCTGCTGCTGTGAGGACGGCCGCAGCGCATCTGCGGTATTGACGGCGGCCAGGGCGGCGGCGACCACGGCGCGGTGGAATTCCGAGTCGGGACCATTCTGCTCTTCCTCCTCCTCCACATCCTCGGAACCGGTACCAGGGGCACCAGCGGTAGGAACGCCCGGGTGCATGAGCAATGGGCGCGGGACCGGTGACGGCGGCAGTTCTTGTGGGTTGGAACGCGTCGAAGCAACAGCAGTAATGCGGGTGGAAAGTGCACTCTCCAGCGACGATGGAAGCGCAGATTGGGTCGACGGGAGCACAAGCACTGGGTGCGAGTCAGGTGCCAGTGTCGAAAGAGAAGCGGCCGTCATGTTGTTGGAATGTGGACAGCAGCGCGCGTGGGCCGGGGACAACAAGAGCAGGGAAATGCTCCGATAGCCCGTGGAAGGGTCCGATTGACGGGGCGCGATTGGTATCGGGGTGGAACAATTGTGTGGGTTCGCCTGAGATGGCCGGTTTGATTTGAGAGAGAAGCTGTTAATCTGATGGTGACAATTCATTCATATTTTTATATTTTTTTTTTCGGCTCCCCGAAATGCGATATTAATTCACTGCTGGACAGAGACAATACCGTCGGCCTCGATGTAGTCCACGTTAGGGTCGGCCTGGAGGGTGCCTTTATTTTGATTCATGTAATGTGTGCGCGTGAGTCAAGCGATGGCCAAAAAAAAAAAAATGGAAAATAACAACGCACTGAAGTGCGAATCGTGAATCACAGCCGAGAATCCGAGCAGCACCGTGCCATCGTAGCGCTGCTTGATTTCGCCGCCTGAAATGTTTTCTCGTAAGGTTGGTTTCGTCCTCAATTGTCATTGGAAATATATGTTACCCTTGGCATTGACATCCGCCGCCGCCGCATCCACCACCTCCTGAGCGGTACCCTCCTTGAAGACGACGATAAATTTGTTGGAATTGGACATTTTGAAGTTTTTTTTTCTTTTGCTAATTCTTCGGCTAAAGAGAGCGCCACTTGCTCGTTATGTACCTCCATGAAGCAATTTGGGACCTCGCAGACCGTTCCGCGCATGGAGCACATCCTTGCCAGCCTTTCCCGGCTTTCGCAGTCGAACTGTTGTATTTCCATTCAATTTTTATCGGATCGGAACAAACACTTCCTCTTCGGGCTGGGTATAGTCCACGCCCGGGTGGTCCTCAAAGACGCCTTTTTTTTTTATCGATTCAATTCATGTCAGTGAGTCAGCCGGGCGATACCAGTACATTTCGATTTGAAAATATAAATTGTTATGCGCACTCATGTACCCCTCGGGCACCAGTCCCAAGAACCCATACATCACCGTGCCGTTATAGCGTTGTTGAACTTCGCCGCCTGCGCATTTTTTTTTTTTTTTTTTTTTTTTTTTTTTTGGTGAGACTATGTGCTGGAAATAAATACATACCATTGGCATTGAGCGCCGCCGCATCGACCACTTCCTGAGGAGTACCCTCCTTGAAGACGACAAGAACCTTGCTCGGCATTTAGTGTCTTGGTAGTTTTGTAAGCTGTCAAAGAGAAGTTGCATTTTATTTACAAGATCGAACAGTCCCCCCCCTTCAGGCTCACCAACTTGTCCGCTTCAACGTAGTCTATGTGCGGGTGCGTCTCAAAGGTACCTGTTTGAAACATTTATCAGTCTCATACTTGACCTTCTAAATGTACACGCACTCATGTAGGTCTCAGGCACCACTGCCGAGAATCCGAGCAGAACTGTCCCGTCATAACGATTCTCAATCTCGCCGCCTGTTTAAAGCAGCATCAAGTTGGTTTCAATTGCGGGTATATGTGAACAAAAGGGAACTTGGTCATACCGTTCGCCTCAAGCTGGGCAGCAGCCACATCAACTACGTCCTGCGCGGTACCCTTCTTGAAGACGACGATGAAGCTGGACATTTTGTTTAGGTAGGGTTTGGAGTTGCAGGGATCCAAATATTGGTGGGGTGTGAGAGTTTGGAAAAGAGTGAAGTGGAGGAAACGAGGAGCTTTTATACCATGGGCGGCTCTGGTTCAAGGGCTGGGTTGGTATATGAGGTATTATTGTGTATAAGCCATTGTGGGCCACAACAGGTATGAGGTCGGCTTGGATTTTCATTGGACATGTCAAATGTACACACACGTGAAAGTGGCGCCATTTCCCATGCATGAACTTTGTTTCTTCGGAGCCTGACTCAAGCGCTTGACCGTTCCGAGGCCGGCCACCCAACCGTCAGCAAAGCAAAGCGCGCTGACGTGATCCCAGGTCTCCTTTAAATAACGGCTCCCAAGTCCTCTCCCTCGTTCTTTTCTTTCGTACCACATCCTCATCATTCTCCCCCTCAAATTCTTCACAAAACAACAAAATGACCAACACCACTGTGGCCATCTACGCAAAGGGCGCCGGTAAGCGCGAGGACGTGCTCCGGTACGCGCTTCTCTTTTCTTTTTTCCGCGATCAATACAAGTAACTGATCAAATGTATATAAAAAAAGTGTCGGCAAGATCTCGCTCGCCGCTCCCGGCCCGGGCCAAGTACACATTCGCTTTTTGGCGTCGAGCGTGAACCCGTCCGACACGGGCGCGATCCAGGGCACGTACCCGGCACCCCTGGGTGCGGTGCCCGCCGACACGCCCGATTTCGAGGCGATCCGCGGCATCCCCGGTCTCGAGGGCGTGGCCGAGGTGGTCGCTTTTGGTCCCGGCGCCGAGTCCATCACCAACGACACGCTTGTTTCGCCCAACGACGCGTCCCGCCACTTGTCGGTCGGCGACTGGGTGGTCCCTGCGGGCGTGGCGGTCCCGATCGGTACCTGGCGCCGCGACGCAATTGTTCCGGTCGAGGGCGTGCTGCGGGTCCCCAAGACGCTGTCGCTGGCGGCGGCGGCGACGTTGCTGGTCAACCCGACCACGGCGCTTCGGATGCTCAACGATTACGTGAAACTGGAGAAGGGCGACGTGGTGGTGCAGAACGCGGGCAACTCGGCCGTCGGGCAGTACGTGGCCCAGATCTCCAAGGCTAAGGGGTACGTCTGCGTGTCGGTGGTGCGTGATCGCGCCGACTTTGACGCGACTGCAGCCAAGCTCAAGGAACAGGGCGCCGCGCATGTGGTCCGCCCGGCCGACTTGCCCGCGCTGGTGGCCGCGCACCCGGAATGGAAAGTGAAACTGGCGTTCAATGCGGTCGGTGCTGCGCCCGAAATCATTTCGGTGCTGAGCCCCGGCGCATCGTTCGTCACCTACGGCGCCATGACCAGCGACGAGATTTCCATCAACCCGGGATTGTTTGTGGTCAAGGATCTGTCGCTGCGCGGGTTCTGGCTGGCCAAGTGGCTTCGTGTGGCTCCCCGTGGGGCGTTCCGGGCCATGATCGACGAGCTGGTGGGCATGTACGCGAGCGGCGCGCTGCTGACCCCGGAGTTTAGCGAGATCGTCGTGGACAAGGAGAACCCGGACCAGGCGGCTATTGTCAAGGGCATTGCCGCTGCTGGCGCTGGGTTCCTGGGCCGCAAGCAGCTGCTTGTTTTCCACTAATTCAAAATGTAATGCAAAAGAGTTTTTTTTTATACATTACATAACGCAAGAGAGAGGTGTGGGGTAATAGGTTGAGGTTTTAGTTAGCGAGGTACCGCTGCTGCACCTCATACACGAGCAGAGTGATACCAAAGAGGGGCTGTTCAATTTTGCGGGTGTAAGCTGCAGTGTTTCTGTCATTGCGAATAGAAAAAGTAAGAGACGTACCGAAACAATCATGCACCGAGGAAGCATGCCCTTGAACAAGGCGCCCGGTCCCTCCTTGGAGACGATCTCGCTGTGTCCCATTTCATTTCAGCATTAGTTACTCAAATGAAAAGTAAAAAAAAAATAGAAGAGCGTACGTAAAACAGTGACGAATACCGCGGTACTTTGCGCCGTCCGCGGCCTGCAAGCGCGTCTTGATGACGTCGGACGGCGTGACAGCCCCCGCCGCGAGCCACCCAGCAAGAATGCCCGACCCAAACACGGCGCCAAACGAGACTTTGCCGTGCTCGTCGGCCGCAAGCGACTTGAACAGCGCGTGCGACGGGAAAAACAGGATCGAGAAGGGGACATCACTGGCTCAATGCGATGAATTTGAGTTATCAGTCGACTTAAATGAAAAAAAAGAATCGTACCGCATCCACGTCGCCACAGTGCCCTTGTACATGCCCCGAATCCCCATTTCGCTGACCACCTGCGCGAGCGGCCGGCGCGCGTTCGCCGAGTCCACGGCCGCCAGCTGCATGACGATCTTGACGCGTTCCATGGGCGCAGTCGCAATCACCTGAAAGAACCCGGCCATTCCGCCCGCCAGCATCCCCCACTGCACGGGCAACGCGTCGGCGTCCCGCAGACCAAGGCGGCCGGCGAAATGGTACCGGGCCAGATCATTGACCGTCAGCTTGATGGCCTTTTCAGGAATGATGCCGATCAAGTTGGCCGACATGCCGCGGTACAGGCCGCGCGCGGATTCGGTGCGCACGATTTGGCGGAAGCAGTCCACGCTGTTTTATTATTGTGAGTGGAGCTTGTATAAAAATTAATAGGTATAGCTAAACGCACATGCCCTTGTACTGGCTGTTGGTCTGGTTTTGCAGGCGCGACTTGACCATGTCGATTGGGTATATGCTGTTATATTTCTGCGCTAAGATGATTGCTGCAGGCGCACAGACCAAAAGGATTGACGTACATAGTGGTGCCAATCAATCCAGCAATGGAGCCACTGACGAGCTTACCGGCGATGCTGTGTGGGTTGGGGAAATCAGTAGGTGGTCAAAATACAATAAAAAGAACTTAGGCGTACCTCGGCCGAGCAGGTTTTGCCAGCGCAGTACCGGGAACAGCGGCGAGACCGCGTGGCACCGAGTCGGGTGCCGATTCAAAGGAGGCAGCAGCCATGGTGGACATGTATGGCAGTATGCAGGGCGATTTGGTTGGTTTGGAGCGAAAGAGAAGAAAAAAATAATGCGAAAATTTGCCCGTATTCGGCCGGCGCACTCCGCTCTTTCCCCAACGCACCCTCTTTCCACAACGCCTCCTGTGTTCCAGTGGGAAAAAACATGATCGACCACGTCACCGCCATCGTCCTGGCGTACGCCGCCACCGACGCCCTGGACGTCGCCGAGGCTCTGGCCATGTTACACGTCATCCCAAGAGGGGACAACTGGGCGGTCACTGCCGCGGTCCTGACGCTGGGCCTGGCCGAGCTCCGCCCCGATCTGGCCGTCAAGCACGGCCATGGACCAACGTGCATACCTCGGTACCCGCGCCCACTGCTTATTGACGCTTTTCCCGCAGTGGCCGAAATGGCAGCAAAATGCAGCGACTTGGCTTCCCTCCAGTGGCTGCACGCGTCGCTTGGTCCCCAGTCGGTCTGCCACGAGTACTGGCAATCAAGTGGCGATGCCATTGCCGCCGTGCTCTCTGCCGCCGCCGCTGCCAACCAAATCGCAGTGCTCGAGTGGTTCTCTCATTTAAACCCATCCAAACCACTTGGCATGACGACCGTGGCCAAGATCAAGACAGCGGCGATCAAGGCCGGACACTTGCCCGTGCTCGAATGGCTTGAGGAACACGGCCGCGATCTGGATCCCAACACCATTCTCTTTGCGGCGACCCGGAATGGACACTTGCCCATTGTCCAGTGGGCGTGGGACCGGATAATTCAATCTACTCCCTTGGACGGTGGTAGCGATACTTTGGCCGTGGACTTGGTCCAGCGCGCGACTGCCGCCGGCCACGTCTCGGTGTTAGCATGGCTCGACGACCGCATTGGCCCTACGCTGGTGGACGATCGGAGCCCGAAAGAGATCAACACCTTTATCCGCTGGGCGTACATGAACGGGTGCGCCGACGTGCTAGAATGGTGGTGGGTCCGCTTGGCACCTGGTCGCCATGATCGCCTTGTGACAAACGACTTGCCGGCGGCATTTGGGACTCTCAACGACCTAAAAGCCGCGATCCCGTACACCAATGTACAAGTCATGGAATGGGTAGTGGCCAAGATCGAGCTCCACGAGCTCTACTGTCTGGAAAACGAACATGGCAGTACGTACGTCATGGTCACCCTGCACCAGCTACTCCCCCGCACGTTTGGGTGGAAGGCGTCGCTGCCGTACTTGGACTGGTGGTGGGAAACCTGCCGAGTCAACGGGTGGATGTTCCCATACTTGCCGCGATTCGCTGCCACTGCCGCTACTGCTGGGAAAATCGACGACTTGGAGTGGGAGTGGTCCCATGTTCCCTCCGATGCCGAGCTCACGAGTGGCGACCTGCAGCTGTTTTTCGGGCCACTACGGAACAACCAGGTATGCTCGCTAGAATGGTTGTGGGAGAAACGCGATATGTTTGCGGGTGGGTGGCCCACGTCGCTGTCCAAGAACATCCCCATGGACCTTTTGGGTGCCAGCACAAATATGCCTCTCGAGATCACGTACTTGGCAGCCCTGGACTGGTGGTCCACGCATCCAGGCATTTCTAAATCTGATCTGCAAGATTTGAGTCGGCGGGCCAAGCCGTTTAGTGCACTAGAACTATGGTGTCGGGCCAAGGCCGCACACCAAAAGCTGGGCTGCGAGGTGGTTCCACTGGCCGAAATGGAAAGTGCGGTTGGATCGCCAATGCGGCTCATGTCGCTTCACCGCTTGCTGTCCACGCAGACCATGACTTTGTTCCCGGTCCAACGATCGGGATACGCTCTGCTCGAGGTGCTGACCAAGATCGACTCGGTCTCCATTCTCGAGTGGATCCGCGCGGAATGTAAACTTTCCCTGGAAGACCTGGCGAACGTGGCGCCCGACGCGCTGCTGGGCCGAACCAGTGCAGTTCCAGTGCTTTGGTGGGTCAAGCTGTTGCAAGAAGCCAAGCGGCCGATCGTTCTACCCGTCGAAGCCGACATGTTCCACCAAGGGACCTTGCGCGTGCTCACCAACCGCATTGCCCATTTGCACCTCCCGATTTACGTCCAAGATCCCACGAAACCCAATGGAATCGCCCCTTACTAAATATATTTACATAAACGAGTTGTTATCCATCAATCAACTTGGTCACTGCCGCCAGCCGCACCTTATCCAGCCCTCCTCCCCCGCCGCCGCCACCGATCCCGGGGTGCTCCATCATCCACCGATCCAGTGCTCGACGACCCGCCGCCCGCCGCACCGCCATCTCGTCCTCGGCCACGTACAGCTCGCACCGCGTGCATTTGTCACAGGGGGTTCCCTTGGTCCAGCGCACGTGGTCGCAAAAGTGCTTGTACCGCTCGTCCCCAATCCCGCGCCGGCACACGTAGCACATGACGTACGTGCAGCGCGCACAGGTCATTAAGTTGCAGCCGTCGGATTTGGTGAATGGCAGGTGGCAGTCGGGGCACTGGATGATTCAATCGAATGAGTTGATGCGGAAAATATAAGATGGAGAGTGCGTACCACCCGCTTGACCGCGCGCGACATGGCCAGCTCCACAAACTGCTCGACCGACACGTCGCCGTCGTCGTGGCACCGGTGCATGGGCTGCCACTCGCCGCCGCATCCCGAGCAGGTGGCGCGCGCGCACCGCGGGTTGGCGCACCGCGACACGGGCGCGGTGCTTGGCATGTCGTGGCGGCGGCCACGGCGGCGGACAGGTCGCGGCTCTTCTTGGCCACCAGTAGCACCGGGACGACCAAGGTCGACGTCGTCTTCGTCCCCACTGGACTCGTCATCGCTGGATTCGTCGTCCTCGGACGCCTGGAACTCGCCCGGCGTCATCCCTGCTTGTCGGATCCGCTGCCGCCGTTGCTGTGCGTGCGGAGGAAGCGGTGGCCGCAGTCCCAGCGCCACGGCCACCCACTCTTTCCACGCAGGCATATCGCCGTCCTCTCCTCCACGACGACGCCGATGGCGACGCGCGGCTTGCTGTTGAGCCTGCCGCCTCCGCTGCTGCGGTGGTGGTGCAGGAGCCACCCCAACCCCACCGTACGCCAAAATCAAGACCGCGCGAGCCATGAGCATCGCGTGCACGACGACGGCCGCAAATGGGGGCGCCCCCACCACGCGCAAGACCAGGTCGATTTCCAGCAGCGCCAGCATCAGCCGCATCCACGGCGCGGGGCGCGCGTGCACGCCGAGCCACCGCTGGTTGTTGTTACCGTTGGCAACGTGCACTGGGAGCACGGGCACCGGCGGCGGCTCGATCCCCAGAAGTAATGACGCGGGACTGATCCACAGCCACCATGCGAGCCGGGCGCGTGTGGTCCCGCACACGGCAGCGATTCCGTCGGCGGCCGCCAGTACCAGCGCCGCGACTAGGCGGGCAAGGACCGCGTACGCGGCGCCGTTCTCGGCCATGTCGTTGACGAGGGCCACCACGGCGGGGCCGCCGGTGGCTATTGGGCGCGGTGGGACGACCGAGTATCCGCAGAACGCGCAGCTGGCGATGGGCAGGCCAGCGGCAATCGCAGCTGCTTTGCCGCGCGCGGCCGCGTACCGTACAAAGTCGCGGCCCATGAGCGGATCGTCTGTGTCGTTGGTTGCCTCTTCTCCATCGTCCACTGCGTTCGGATCATCGACATCGTCCACACCTTCAGAAACAGAAGCATGCGCGGTGCCGCCCTCGGGACCCGTCGTAAAAGCGAGCGCACGGGCCACGTCCAGGTCCGCGTACCCGCCAGTACACCCGATCCCGGGGGCCAAGCACTGGATCCCCTTTTCCGAGATGGCCGCCGCCGCCTGCCCGTACAGCGCCTCGTGCACGGTGCGCCGAATACATGCCGCACACACCACATGCGGTGCCTCACCGTCATCGCCCGAGGTGGCAATGCCGCCGGTACACGCCACCGCGTCGTCCCACCCGACATCGTCCATGCAGCACGCGCACTCGACCGTATCCCCGACATCCTCGGCCTCGCGCAGCGCCACTTGCCGAGCCATCGCTGCGTCGCCGTGCACCTGGCGGGCCCTGAGCACCAGTTCCAGCCGGTCCAGGTCGCGCAGCAGCGCCGGATCGTACATGGCCGGATCGGCCTGTGGGGACCGCGAGAAGAGGGTGGAGAAGAACGCGCCGATCGGGGTGCTAGGACCCGACGGCGCGGGCAGTGTCGAGAGCGCCAAGTACGTCGCTGGAAACGAGAAGTTGTGCTCGGCTGATTGTTACACTTGAATGTGAGTGAGCAAGTCACTAAAAAAAGGTGGAAATGGATTGGACAGCGTGCCAAAGTAGGCCTTGATGCTGGATTTCCACAGGTGCGGGAACGAGTTGTACAGTCGAGTGCGGGCGCCGCGAATGTACTGCCCCCCGGACACGTTTTTCTTTACTGGGTAAGTCATTTGCACGACCATCCCAAAAAGAAAAAAGGAAAACGTACGGCGGGACTGCGATACCACTCGGCAGCGCCAACGACGCCCCATCGCGGCCGTCTCGGCACTGCAGCAGTCACTTTGGCATTAGTGGTTATCCGACGGCGTCGACCACCAGTGGCAGGGACCGATCGGTCCAGGAGCTCATCGGCCACCACCGCAACGGTATTGACGGCAGCAGCGTCGATGCGTGCCTTGAGATAACTCACATCGACGGCTGGAAACAGGTCGGCGAGCACTGCCAGCGACTGGTTGCGCGACTCGGCCGAGGTATGTGCGGCGGCCACCCAGTGCGATGGCGGGTACCGTTGTGGCGGTTTGTGGCGGCCCTTGTTACTGGGTGCAGGTGCTGGTCCATTGTTGCCAGAAAACACGCCTGCGAGCCATGATTGCCGCCGTGGAGCTGCCGGGGGCGTAGTAGGCGCAGATGCACTGGAAGCGGACGCTGGAGGAGGCGACCACGAGACGGTCGGGGACAGGGTGGGAAGGTATCCGTGATTGAGCTCAATAATCTTGTGGGCGACACGGGCGGTGCGGTCGTCACCGGCCGCGACGTGTTGCTGGTGCATCGGGGAAGATTCGCAGGACCCGGGCGGGCCGGGATTGTAATGGGTCAGCGCGTGGGCCAGGTACGCTGGGTCGGCGAGCGGGAACAGGTCGACGAGCGCTTGCACTTCGTCCTCGGTGGGCCAGAAGGCGGGATCGCCGTCCATATTGCTTTAGCGTGTGTGCTTGCAGCTTGCAGTTTTTTTCAAAGAGAAGTCTCCCACCTTTCAAACATCCAGTGCCTGCTGGAGACCGCGGACACGTACAACATACTTTCCCAAATTGACAAAGAGACTGGCTTCTTGGGCCGTGTCGTGGGGTGGCGGTACTTCATCAAATTTTTTTTTTTTTTTGACTCACGGCTGCACGTGGCGATTTAAAAAGAAAATGGAGCTTCCTTCGATCGGCCCGGCGAGCGATGCGGTACATTCTCGGCCTAACCGCACCTTGCCCTCCAAATGCCGAGCTGATGACCTGAGCAATACTACAAATACCGCTCGCGTTTCCCCTCTCTTCGCTCCAGTCCTCTCTTTCACTCAATCAAACTTATAAAAAAAAAATGACCGACTACCTCCGCATGGCCCAGGCCGAGATGCAGTCTCGCCTGATTCTCGCCGTCCCCAAGAAGGGCCGCCTGTACGAAAAGTCGCTGGCGCTGCTGCAAGGCGCCGACATTCAGTTCACGCGCAAGCACCGGCTCGACATTGCCCTGTCCACCAACCAGAACGTAGCCCTGGTGTTTCTTCCCGCGTCCGACATCCCAAAGTTTGTCAGCGATGGGATTGTGGACCTTGGGATCACTGGCCAAGACGGTTTGTGCTTTTTTTTTTATTGAATTGTCGTTGCTGCGATCAAGATCTAACTCCATTGTTAAATAGTGGTGGCCGAGGCCGGCGCAGACGTCGACGAGGTGCTCGAGCTCGGGTTTGGCGCCTGCGACCTGTGCGTGCAAGTTCCCGAGGCGTCCGGGATCACCGATCCGGCGCAACTGGTCGGCAAACGCATTGTCACGTCGTTCGAGACGCTTGCCCGCAACTGCTTCACGGCTTTAGAAGTGGCCGCCGGCGTCACTCCCGGATCAACAGGAGCGACCCAGATCTCGTTTGTTTCGGGCTCGGTCGAGGCCGCATGTGCGCTCGGACTTGCCGACGGGATCGTGGACCTGGTGGAGTCGGGCGAAACGATGCGTGCGGCCGGGCTGACGCGCATTCACACGCTGGTGTCGTCGCAGGCGGTGCTGGTGGCCAACAAGCGGCGGCTGCACCCGGACCTGGCGGCGCGGATCACGGCGCGACTGCGTGGAGTCGTGATCGCTCAAAAGTACGTGTACTGCTCGTACAACGTGCAGCGGGCCAAGCTGGCGGCGGCGACGGCCATTACGCCCGGACGGAAGGCACCGACGATCGCGCCACTGGATAACGGCGACTGGTGCGCGGTCAACGTCATGCTGCCCAAGAAGCAGGTGGCCGAGAAGATGGACGCGTTGCAGGAGATTGGCGCTACCGATATCTTGGTGTTTGGGATCAGCAATTGCCGCGAGTGAAAATGAATCCATTCTCTCTTTTTGGCCAACGATCGCTCGTCTTCAAAATCAATAAAATAAAAGTAAATGGCAGACCCGTCCATGTCCTCCTCTGCGCCGTTCGTTGAACAGCCCGTCCCGTACGCGTCGCGCCGGTCGGCAGTGTACGCGCGCAAGTACATGGTTGCCTCATCGCAGCCCCTGGCCACGCACGCCGGCGTGCGGATTCTCGAGCAAGGCGGGAACGCCGCCGACGCCGCCGTTGCCGTCGCTGCTGCGCTCAATGTCACTGGTATCATTCAATTGTCCCCTCTGATGTGACACTGCCACTTAAACCCAATGAAAAACGCAACAGAGCCCGGATCCTGCGGTGTCGGCGGGGACATGTTCTGTCTGTTTTACTCGGCCAAGGACGGCACGGTACGGCCATTACCATATTTGCCGCGAGTCCGGCCATGATCTCCCCCAAACCAACTCATAATGATGA
>MU624677.1:0-32311 GCA_025349905.2 Blastocladiella britannica
TGGCGATGACGGGCACGGACGCCCGGACACGAGGAAAGAAAGGATGGCGGGTGAACTTTTTGAGTCCTGTCCAAGTGCGGTGGCGGCAAAATATATCAATAAATTTTCCCAATTGTCCCTCTCCGCGTTATGAGATAGACCGCGAATTCCATTTTTGGAACCATAAAAAAAATGACTACCACACGATCCACTGTCACTGCCAGTACGACTGGCACTCCGGCGACTGCTCTAGTATCGCAAATGCAATGGACTGCATTGCAACTCACCAACACATGTGCGTGCACTTTTCAATTTTTTCATCCACGGATCCAGCTTACTTGCTATTTTTCCTACAGTCCGAGCCGGCAGATCACCACTCGCATCGCCGCTGTGCATGAGTGCAAAGTTGAATTCGGCGGCCCTGCAGCATGCAGTCGAAATGGCTGCACTCCACTACCTTGCTCACACTTCACCCTATGACCACTCGACTCCAGCCGATCGCGTTACATCCACTCATTTCGTCTGGAATGCTGTTGGCGGTTCGACATCTTTTTTTCACTTTCTAACTGTGATCCAACTGCTAAAACCAAAAAATAATGGGATAGAAAATATTTTGTATGCTTCAGCACCCGCAAATGCAACCCTTGCAATCAAATTATGGTCCAACTCACCGGGACATGCAGCAAATATGGCCAACTCAATGTACAAGATGATTGGTCTTGCATTTGCTGATGGCAAGTGCCCGGGATCGGCCGCCATGGTGTGCACGTACTGGGTACAGGTGTTTGGCACGGCCATGCGCGCGAATAGTGAATCGTGTCTGTCCCCTCCAACAACAACAGCAACTGCCGTCAAATCCACGACCGCCACCTCCCTCAAATCGACTGCGAGCAGCACAACTTGGCCCAAAGCAGGTGCTCTCGTTGAGCCCATCCCAACGATTGCGCTCTTGCCTTCCTCTGCACTACCGCTCTCCACTACTGCAGAGGCTGCGAGCATTTTCGGCAACAGTTCTCTTGCAGGCGCATTTGGTCCCATCGAACCAACTGCTACAGAAACTGCAACCACAGAACCCGCGGCAGCCATGGAACTTAATGGCACGATTTTGCTGGCGGCGCCTGTACCAACAGTGTCCTCGTCGCTCGTTGGTCTCTTTGGCATATTGGTGGCGGTTGCTGCTGTGGCCGGCGTTGTCGCTGCCGTTGTCCTGACATTCACGCCCTCTCGCCGCCGCGATGACACCAGCGTTGAAGCAGCGCCAAAAAAGCAGCAAATGGCCATGTTTGGCGTTGAGGGATACCAGGGCGAAAGTGAAGAAGATCTCAGTGCCAGGAAGCCAGCAGCGTCGGCACTGTCACGCAAGTCTGCTGTCCTTGAAAACTGAATACCGTTAGTTTTTAAATGTATTTATCGTATTTATAAAATGCTCAACGGGCCGTGGTTGCATGCACAGCAACAGTAGTGTGAAATAAAAATATTAGGAAATTTATTTGTCAAGGGAAACGAGCTTGGCCTTCCACCACCCAGCCAGTTGGCGGTCCTTGGTCTCATCCAACACATACTGAAACATATTGTGCGGAGAACGCCCCTGCTGCTCGAACATGTTCCACACGATCTCCAGATGAATCGGCCGCACTGTTGCTATCAGGTAGAAATACCAATAAAAGGTAACGTGGTCAGGATGCGCCGAACAGTACCGGATCCAGAACCAAAAAGTGCCCAGGTTGTGTGCCTGCAGCAGCATGCCCAGCGGTCCCGAATATTGGGTCTTCAAGCGGCCCTGCGCATATAACCACTCCAATCCTTGGATGCAACCAGCCAGTGTGAAGTAGAGAGGGCTACCCCCTAGAATGCGCTCCTCGTAAATGGCACAGTGCGTGAACCACCACTGCGCAACGCGGACATCCTCTGTCCTCATCGTTTGCCGCAGAAACCGCCCTTGGAGTCGCCAATCGTTCCACCGATCGTGGATGGCAAGCTTGGCGTGGTACCAGGAGAGGACTTGAACGTTTCCATGCTGAGATGCGATAATGACAGCCCGCCGAAAAGTCTCTTTTAAGTCCACCACAGCCATCAGCGATTTTCGCCAGAGCCATTCGAGAACATGCGCAGAGCCGCGTTTGGCTAGTGCCATGGCGACTGGATACATGCCAATCCCGGAAGGTGTTGCAGTGGGTATGTTACGGCCGTGAACAGCGTTGGCGTAGGATTTAAAGTCGAGCCACCGCGATCCATGGTCCCACGCCCAGTCCAGGACATCAGTACTGCCCGTCAGTGCCAGCGGCGATAGGTACAGAGGCGCCCATGGCTCCCCATACTCGGCGCACTTGGTGTGCCACCACTCGAGCATCGAGATGGTCGCACATTCGCCCCAGTCAGCACCAAACCACGCGGACTTGAGCGGAAACACGATCCCCGTCACCGACCAGCTTTTGCGCACATTTCTGGCCAAGCCCGTAACGTGCACGTTGCCGTTGGCGTGCTCGAGCCACCATTCGAGGCAGGCAATGCGGGTATTGCGGGCGGCGGCCGCCAGGACCTTGCGTTGGGTCAGCAGCGTAAACTTGAAGAGCTGCGGGTGGAGTTGGTACTTTCTATACCAATAGTCGAGCACTTTTAAGTCATCGCGGGCCGAGGCATCGACCATCAGCGCATCCTGGTCTGTCGGCGCAAAAGTTGCAGTTGCTAGTAAAGTGGCATGGTGGTCCCAGATCCAGTCGAGGATGGCGATGTGACTTTTGGCAGAGGCCCGCACTGCTGCTCTGAGCCAGTCGTTGGCCGTCATTGACTCAGCGCCATGATTGATGATCCAGTCCATGGCGGCCACGTTCCCCGACTCGGCCATCTGGCACACCAAGTCAGCATTGACTTTGGGAAATACCAAAATTTCGTCTCGCACAGTCACCTCCAGCCATTGTAGCACGCGAAAGTCGCCCGCGGCATCGAATATATGACCCGCCACAGTTTGGCGCGTGTTTTGGTCGGGCGGAGACGGCTGTCGCCACCACCATGCGAGAAAATCGACCCGGCCATTGCGCGACGCCACCGTGCAGTACTGCTCGGCATCGGGACCCCACGTCGTAAAAGCTCGTCGCTGGAAATTAAGAGCATATCCAATTAGGAACCATTCAATAAACTCAACGTTGCCAGCCGCGACAGCGTCGAGTAAAATGCCGTCGGCATCAAACTGCACGGCGCGCTTGTCTATGCGGCGGAGCGCATCACGGTTGCCAGTGGCGGCAATTGCTCGCGGCGAAATAGGGTTGCCCGTCCATTTGTAGAATATCTCGCGCAGTGGGTCGTCCACGGGCGAATACTCGGCGTACGGCAGCACGGCAACACATGGGAGCGCATCGAACACGGTCGGTGCGCTGACCACCGCGTAGACCAGGATCAGGCTGGCAGTGTGAATATTCATGCTTGATTCTGTGATTTTCGGCCATCGTCTGGAGGGAAAAGCGTCACTTCCCACCCGGGTGTGGCCTGACGGCAGATCGCAGAGAGGCATGGTGAGAGTCGCCTACGTACGCAGTGCAGTACTCGTCGACCCCGACGCAGGCGCTTCATGTCCTACCGTATGCCAGCACTCCAGACGTGCTGCGTGCTTGCCTGGCAGCCCGCGCCGCCGAATTTGTACACACCAATTCCAAAAAAAAAATATACAAGCTCACTAACGATCGCAAGGAACGCAGGCCATTGGCTACCAGCCGACGT
This sequence comes from Blastocladiella britannica, assembly GCA_025349905.2. Taxonomy (NCBI): domain Eukaryota; kingdom Fungi; phylum Blastocladiomycota; class Blastocladiomycetes; order Blastocladiales; family Blastocladiaceae; genus Blastocladiella; species Blastocladiella britannica. The sequence goes on from MU624677.1 coordinate 3,694, forward strand.
CGGTCTGTAACGCCAAACGTAACTCGTGGGATCTGCGCTACGACCTTGCTCGCGGTGCCGTGACCCAACTGTACTTCACGATGACCAGTCTGGTGAATCGTGATTTGAAGCTCCTTGGTATGGCCCTGGCCCTGCCCAGCCAGAACCTGACTCGGGTTGCCGTCATGTCTGGATCGATTAGTCGCCGCCATGCTTGCGCGCTTGTCGCCGTTCTACCGCCCTCGCTCCAACACCTCTCGCTTTTCGAGGTGGACCTTGTTCTCATATTCTCTCTGGGAAAATAGAAGTTTTATAATTCTGCTCTCCATATCTTATTCAACACTTCGAGCCTTGACTCTTTCCTCATCGATGATGCTGCTGCTTGCTTCCTGGTGGCCCGCCTTCCCCCGTCACTGACTGAGCTCGTCCTCAGCACCAACCAGATTACCGATCAGGCGGTGGCGGCCTTTGCTACAAACCTGCCGGCGACACTGACCAAGCTGGACCTTTCCTACACGTGGATCGAAGCCGCTGGCGCCAAGTCCTTTGCCTCCGCGCTGCCTCCATCGCTGACAACCCTCAGGCTTGACCGAAACGAGATCGGTGATGCCGGCGCCATTGCCATTGCTGAGCACATGCCGCCGCAACTCGTAGACCTCGACCTGAGCTCGACTGACATGGGCGACGCTGGCGCCCGAGCCCTTGCCGCTTCTCTGCCGCGCTCGTTCCTCAAGCTTTTGCTCGCAGAAAACAATACAGGTGATGTTGGCGCGCAGGCCCCATTGCGACTTGGTTGCCTCCCTCTCTGCATGAGCTGTCGATTTGGGGAAACAACTTTGGCGAGTCAGTGCAGACCGCACTTGAAGATGCATGGGATTCTCGGAACAACGAGCTCTCTTTGTGAACGCTTTTCTTTTTGTCTGTGCAATTTGAATGTATTTTTCGTGTTCCTCACACAACCATCGTCCTCTCCCAGATCACTGCTCGAGCAGCCTGCGGGAACAAAATTGCAGCAATTCCACCTCAAATCCTTATCGGGATCACATGTAAACTATTGACAACGCTGACCGACTTGTCGCTTTCAAGATCAAAGTGCACTTGCCGAGCTCTGTGTCGCGAGACTGAGTCGACTAGGATCCACTACGATTGACAGGATCATAACATTACACACTCTATATATTTACAACAAAATAGTAGGAATAAATCTCACTGCAATGGCAGGAAACGGATGCAACAGTAAAGGAAAGACTAATCGGACACAAAGATGTCGTCATCGATCGAGTTCCGGCCATGGGCCATGCCGCCGCGATGTTGAACCGGACCCGCGGTCATCGACGTCTGGCCAAGACTGCTGCGACGAATGGGTGCCAGGCCCGAGGGCGAGGTCGCCGCCGACATGGGCGGAATGCGCGCCAATGGCGGCTGCCGAGAAGGAGCAGGAGCGCGGCCAAAGTGCGGGGCCGTGGACGAGGGAACAGCACCAGCCGCGCCGGTCGAGCCCGTTCCCGACGCAACCCAGATCCCGTTGCACCCTTGGTCTTTCATGCCAATACAAAACGTGCGCATGTCGTGCTCCGAGTTGAATTGGAGGAAGAACGACCACAGCAGCGACTCGACTCGCACGCAATAGTAGCTGGTGGGCATGTTTAGAGGTAGTAAGGGCGCGGGCGGTGGGATAAGCCCACGCGACGGAGCGCGGCTTGTAGTCGGCGATTCAACGTCGCCATTGACGGCCGTCCCTTCGTCGTCATCGTCGTGGTCGTCACCATCGTCGTGAACATCAAAGTCCGGATCTCTTGGCGGCGGCAATGCTGCAGCAAAGGGCGGTGGAGGAGTGTGCAGCGCGCGCGGAGAGAGCTCGAACGCTTCGGTGCGCCATGGCGAATTGGCAAGCATGTCATTAGCTCCAGCGCTGCGTGCGCGAGACCGCGCCGTCGCAAACGGTGGGCCGACCGCCTGCGAGGGTGCCGATGGGCCCGGTCGCCGGTCCATGCCGCGAAAAAGCGATCCGAGCGACCCGGAACGTGCGCGGAACGGATGCGCCGACAATGGGTCAGCGACCAGCGGCTTGCTAACGCGGCGCACCACGACGGCCCCTACGTGCTCTGAAAACACCTTGTCGCGCCATTCGATCGTGACAATCTTGCGCGTCAGCAGCACGCGCGCTTGTGCTGGCGTGCGCCGCCCAAACACGGCGCCAAGGCCTGACGCCCACTTGACCGCATACGGGACAGTCCACTGCTGGACCGCACGGCGCTGGACCTGGTTCGCGGGCTTGGTATCCAGCGCCACCACCACTTGATCGGCAGCGGCCGACGACGGCGGTTGCGGCTTGGAAGTGTTCAGGTACGACGAAGCGTTGCCAGTCGAGGCCGCAGTACCGCGGCCGGATTTGCTAAATGAAACCCATGGGTTGTGGCGGGCGCGAATCGGGCGGCAGGTAAGCTTGCGCAGGAGAACCATAAACGCTGGCGCATAGATGATGACGGGGACCGCGCAGGCAATGAAAAGGGCGCGGAATTGTTCGACGAGTGGGACGGTCAGCACCACGAGAATTGGAATCGAGACGGACCCGAGCAGCGCCGAGACAAGGAAAATGCCCATGCGAGCTGGTTATTAATGAATAATGGGTGAGCATAATGGCACAAAGCAAATCAAAAAGGGAAAAAAAGAGTATAGTACCCGCAGTGGGACTCACACGCCGCATCTTGGAGGCCATGTAAATGCCATTGAGCCCGATGGCAAGGTAAAAAAAGGCCGTGACCGCAACAATGGACGAGTACGCTGGATCGGCCCAGTCCGCGGTACAAGCTACATAGCGGACCTGGCCGCCCGACAAGAGCTGCTCGGTGACCCACACGGCCGGAAAGTGGTTGAAGAGCTTTGCCAGGTAAAAGCCAATGCAAAGGACGGAAAATCCAATGCACTTGATGCGTGTGTCGGCAACGGGTCGGCCCGTGTCAAAGACGAGGTACCGGGCGCGAAGCCAAATGTACGCGGCGCAGGTCGCCAGCCCAAATCCGACTTCCAGCGTCCCGTCCCGGATGGCGCACTGCAGTTGGTTCGGGACCCCTTGGACCATATAGAACTCGAAAAACATGAGGGTGGCCGCGACTAATAGCATGATTGTGGTGGTGCGAGGAATATCAGGGAGCGGGTGGTAGAGCATCCACGTCCCCACGCCGAGCGTCATGAACGCGCCAATACCGGCGATGGATGCCATGACGATGCCGCCCGCTGACGACCAGACGAGATTTCCAAGCTGCGGTTTGGGGCCGTCCAGTGGGATGTCGGTTCCCGTCAAGAACGCCCAAGGCGCGATTTGCGTGAGCGAGCGATTGGCAGTGCCGAGTGTTGCAAAGTCGATCATATCCACGCTCAAGTCGGTCGTATTATAGGAGACGCCGCGAATTGCAAAATGTCTAGTTGTGGGGCGACATCAGCATTTCACTTAAGCAAAAAAGGTGAAAGAAGCAATTGGAAAAACGCACTCGGGAACCCAGTTGCCGTCCTTGGTCAGTTCGAGAGTCGTGTTCTCAATCAAGGACATGTTGAAATCGGACAGCTTGATGTTGAGCGGAAACGTGCCGCCGAGAGATTGCGGGCGCCCGCCTCCACGTGCAGCCTGCGACATGGTGCGTTTGATGTACGTGTCCCACCCCGCCACCATTGAATACGCACACCCGATTGTGTAGTCAATATTGGCGGCTTCACTTTCGATCTGGTCGGGAGTGTACCCAACCGCGGTAAACGGAAACGAAGTATTTGAGAGCTGTGCAATTTTTCCAGGGTGAGATTGGTCATATTTTTCATGACGAAAAGGAATAAACGAACCTGCGAGATAAACTGGTCCGCCATGAAAGCATAGGGCGAGGGAATGAGATCAACTTGCAATATTTGACTCGATGCGTTCAGGTACAAGTTGGCGCGCGGTGACGATGCCATCCATGTAGAGGTGGTCAAGTTGAAATTGCCCACGTACACGAGGACATGCTCGCCATCGAAAAAGTCGCAGCCCCTGTGTGTTTGGAGGAGTTTAGTTTGTTCATGGGAAATGAAAAGGTTAAAACAGCAAGAGCGCACTCAAGCTTGGAGAGCAAATCAACTCCATCGCTGACTTGCGCGAGCAGGATACGCGTGTCGGTTTGCCGAAGTTGGTTGCAGACACCGGACATGCCGCCGTCACCTTGCAGCGCCTGGAAAGTGGTGACGACATTGCGAGAGACGGCTGCCGAGGTAATGGCGCGGAATTCTTTTTCATATCTTATGTCAGTCCGAGCCAGGATACCAAACAAGAAAGGCACACATACTCAACACAGACGCCTGGTTCTGCTCGCTGTAGTACATGCCGACGCGGTTCCATCCCATGGCAATCAGAAACGACACGAACGAATCGGCAAACACCTCCACGCTCGTCAGCGTCCGCTGTATAATCCATGTATGTCAAATCAGGTTTGCCTCCCTGGAAAAACTTCAAGTAAATTGAAAACGTACGTAAAAGCTCGGATAGAGCTTTTTATTGCTCAACTGATCTTTGCTCGCAAATGGCGAGCAAATAGGAATGTTGTATAGGCTCATAATCCCCGCAGATGCGATCGTTTGCGCCGATGTACCATCGCCAATGACGCCGACAACGCCCTTGGCAATCAACAAGTCGGCCGCGCGTGCTGCAGTGGCGTCGGGGTTGGTGCCATGAAAAGTGTCGGCAACATGGAGCGTAATGTTGGCATTCGGCAACAGGCCGTTCGCGAGTGCGCGTTCGAGGCCGTACTGGGCCGCATAGCGAGCAACCCAGTATGTTGGGTCGGCATTGGTGGTCAGTGAGCTGCCCGCCAGCGGGAGCTGCAGTCCAAAGTGAATGTCCTGGCTGGACGAGGCCGACGAGCGCAGGCTGATGGCGTAGTAGGGGATAGAGTCCACAACGGCCGGTGCCGCAGGGGCGCTGCTGCTGCTTTGGGCCGCAACCAATGCGCTCGAGGCAAGGAGGACGATGGTCACCCAAACGAAGGCAGCTGCGGGTCGGTGGCGGTGGTAGTGACATTGCGTTGCCATTCGGGATGGCCGTGGTGGCGGTAGTGGTGGCGGGACCGGCGAGCCAGCGCACATATCGGCCATAATCGTGTATATGGTTTTGGCGAGCGGGAAAACAGACTTTTAGCCCCGGGAAAATTATCTTCTTTCGGTTCGGTCAACGATTTGGATAAAAAAATTTCGTGAAAGAGAGAAGTTTGATTCAGGCAGGCGGTGTCATGAAGGGGGAAGCGCCACTTCATCAAAATTATGGGAAAACAAACTGTTCCCATCCTTGAAAATATCTGGTCTTAATTCTAGCAAATGCACCCCACATCACGATTATGGTTACTGGTTTTCCTGGCCTGTGCGTGGTGCACCCATGGCGTGAACGTCCTGATGCGCAAAACGGTTTCCAGATGGCAACTATATGAGGATCAGCTTGCCGCTGCCGCCCGCGGATCCGGGGTGGAGATCAATTTATTTACTGCCAACACGGTGCGCGCACTCTCCTTTTTCGGTAAGCTTTTCGGTCCTCATCCTGACCTTAAAGCAAATACTTGGCAGTCAACGGAGATTCCCGTCGACGGTGTGTGATCTCCATTCTATTTCTGGTATTGCCGGACCCCTGCAGCGACAAGCTCAATTTTTGTAACATAGATTTTTTTAGCGCCTTGAAGGTCATGGAGACCCAACACTGGAGTGTATATGACGTGTCTGTGCATTTCATTTCATTTTTTCATCATTTGGATTCGACTGACATGGCCATGAAATGCGCAGAGTCTACGTTGATGGTAATCGCCGACCTTTGATTGGAAATCTGAATGCGAGGCCTTGACACCCTCCATATTTTATCACAGTGATTTGGCCAGCCATGCTTACATCGTTATTGCTGCCACTCGAGCATACCTTGAGCAGTGCGTTCCTGTCGACGATTGACAAAGGGTCCCTCTCCGCTGGCTACGTCAACGGGAGCTTGTATGCGATCCCAGTTTATGGAACCGATGTTGGCCTCTTTTATCGCGCCGATCTCCTCGCAAAATATGGATATATGGGTCCTCCTGAAACGGTCCCACGTTCATTTTATATATCGCGGAAAGGCATGTTCACTGAATTTCTCTTTTTACAGTGGGCACAAATGGAGGAGATGATGGATCGTATCATACCTGCAGAACATGCTGCAGGTCATCCATCTTTAGCTGGGTATCTGGGACAGCTAGACGGCTACGAGGGCGCCACTTGTAACATTATGGAGCTCTTGGAATCCTATGACGCGGGAGGCATCATTGAAACGCAAACCGATCCTGTCACTGGTGCGACTTCTTTGACACTCTCTGCGCTGAATGCAACCAAGCGAGCAAACGCGATGAGCGCACTATCAATGTGGCAGCGATGGCAACAAAAGGGGCATTTCCCAACAAGCGCGCTCTCGTTTGCCGAGGTAAATACCCTGAACCTGTGGAGGCGAGGGGACGTTCTTTTCATGCGACTCTGGTACTTGCTACCGTTTTTGCCAATACCCGATGTCCCTGGAGCAGATCCACAGGTCGCACCTCTTCCTGGATTCACCGCTGCCTTGCGCGGTTCAGCCGTAAATGGAGCCAACATGGTTGGCGTCAATCGCCACTCTGCCCACCCCGACCAGGCCGGCAAGGTTCTGGAAGCATTCTTGTCGTCGCAATTTCAACATTTTGTTGCCAGCATTGGCGAAGGGACACCCATGCTCACTGCATTGAAGCAAGGTACGTCTTGCTCGCTTAGATTTTGTCACGTCCTAATTTTTCGTCAATGTATTTAGACCGAAGCGTATGCCAGCTCATGAATAGCTGCAATGTGAGCAGCAGCCAGCGGGTATCTTTTTTTTTTTTTTTTTTCCAATTTATCACTGATTCCAATTTACTAAAGGTCCGAGTATCCATCCACAGGTTGTCTCGCGGCCGTCCGCAGAGTCAGGCGCGCATTATAGCGCAGTGTCATCGACGATCTACTCCGCTTTCCGTATTGCACTCCTAAACGTGTTTCCGGCAGATCATTCCATCGATTGGCTCACAGATCGGCTTGGTGAAGTGCTCAACATCAAACTGGGCGAAACCCGGATCGTCGAGTGGCAATCGGCGTCCAGCTACTTTGTTATCGCTCTGTCATTTCTCTCGCCAGCAACGGCCGTGGCTCTCGCGCTCTTGGCCATGCGCACCGCATCCAATCAAGGTCGTCTCCGTCGCGCTGAAATCGGCCTGATATCAAGTATGGGCGCGGGCATGGCGCTGCTTTCCGCATGGCCAGTGCTCTTCCTTGGTCCCCGCACAACTCTCCAGTGCATGCTACAACCGGTTTTCCCTGGCATGGGCGCGACCGTCATTTTGACAGCAGTCGCATCTCATGATCTGCGGGTCCGTCATTGTTGATTTTCTCTTTTTCTGTTATTTAGGCTCATACCATCCGCAACCTAGGTGTATTTGATTGTCTCTTCGCCGTTGCGACGCGTCGCTGCGGATGTATACCGCGCAATGCGAGTTTACAGCACCCTTTGCATCCTTGCTGAAGCGGCAGCATTGGCACTCTGGGCGGGCATGAATCAATCTGTGCCAACAGAAGTCCCAGCGGGATATCGAGTGCGCAACGCCGGATGCAGCAACGGTGATTATCCAGCGTTACTGAGCATATCAGTCGTCGTGGTATTCGCCTTGATGTTCGCGGTTGCATGGCTATCGTGGCACGCCAACAACCTCCAGAGCGCTCAGCCACTGGGACGTGTGCCGACACTTCGCGTCTTGTATATGCTGTTCATGACCGGCTCCATTTGTGTATGGTGTCCAATTTTTATTTTTATTTTTCGAAGTCGGTTTGCTTATTCATTACGTAGGACATCTTTGTAGGGTCTCTTGTTTGCCCTGCCACAACTCGAGCCGAACCTGCGCGTCATCTCGGGCGCGATCATTGTCCAACTCAATACGTTTGTGATCTCGCACTTTTATTTGCGCGAGCGGATCGTGGCCACGAAAAAGGACCCGTCCGTGACCACATGGATGGGCGCGACGGTGATGGGCGCCACCACCGAAGCGTTTGGTGGACACACGTCTGCTGGAAATGGGCTCAAGTCCGTTGGCGGCGGGGGTGCCGGCAGTACACCAACCCATCATTTTGGGATTCACATGATCAACAACTCTATGCTCCAAGACCACCATGGCCGAGGAGCTGCATGCGACCAGTTTTGCATTCGATACGCATCCTCTGCGGACGGACTCAAAATGCAGCTGATTCGGCCTGTGCGAATGGTGTTTGTCGTCACGTACCGCGTGCTTATCCTTTTAGAGGTCCGTTTTGCATTTTTGTTTCCCAATATTGAGCTTTCTCAATTATTTTAACAGAGCAAAGGAGCCAAGCGTAAACGAAACACATTCTCACTGCGAGGATTGAGAGCCATCAAGTCGCTCGGCAAGACGAGCGCAGCATCAAGTAAGGTAGCCCAGTCCTCGAGTTCGCTGAGCGAGGAGGGCGTCGGGATTCAGCTCATTCTCGCGTCGGGGGTTCATCTCGAGATCTTGGCGCCACCCAGCACCGCGCGCGTGCTCCATGACTGGGCAAAGGAGATTGTGAAGATGGCGCCCGAGCAAGAGGATCAAGGCGACCTGAGATTTGGGTCCCAGTTCCCATGAATTTTAGAATCAAATAATTTTTTTTTTGTGATACCACCATTTGTCGCCGTTCAACTACCTGACCTCGCCGCTGTGGAGGATGTGACAGATACCAGTCGTGGGACGCGAGCGAGATCGGGATCGAGTTTGGGACCACGGCGCGGGACACGCTTCGCCTTCAATCGTTCGTGTCGCTGCTGCCGCTTCTCCATGGGAGTGGTGACTTGTGGACGATTCGGTCTCGACTGGCCGCCACCATTGTTACTGAGCTCGCGGTTCAGGCGCCGTCGAAGCGCTCGGCGCGCGCGTTCTCCCGGGGCAGCAGCCGGATTACCCAATGTCCGCGCGGTCCATGTAAACGACGGGTTTGCGATCGCAAGGGAGGGAGTGGGAATGGAAGGCAGATAGGAGGGTATTGCCGCGGGAGCCGCGATGCGAAATGGAAGTGCCGCTGCATTGACAGGCTGGGGCGGCCGTGGCCGCGGCTTTCGCGGCAAAAACGGCCACAGAGCCAATGGGCCGTCGTCGATTGGGCTCCCTTCCAGCTCAAACTCGGGATCCACGGTCTCCAGGTCCGGTTGCAGCAGCAGCTCAGCATTGTTGATGATTCTCTCAGGCGAGGACGGAATGAGGCCGGGAGGTATTTTGGTCGATCGCTCGGGAGATGCATTCGGCACCAGTGGTGGCGGGGACCAGGAAAATGGGCTCGAGCCGAGATCGCCATTGTTGAGAGGGTGTGGGTCGTTTTTGAGTCGGCCTGCGGGAGTGCTTGGGCGCGAGGTCGGTGGGGTAAACACAATGGTTTCCAATGACTGAGAGTCTTCCTCCTTGTGGTCATGGGTATTTTGCTCTGTTTCTGGCTGGACATCGTGGTCGTCCGAGGACGCGTCGCTGTCGCTCCCGCTGCTGTCGCTGCTGCAGCTGTTGTTTTCCAGAAGCAAGGACGCGTCGGGGGACGCGCGCAGACCAGATGTCTGGGCAAGCTGCGACTTGCGAGCAATTCGAGGGGCGGTGTTGGGCGGCGGCGGTGGCCACGATGCATAGACCGTGCCGCGCGTCGGGCTCCGGCTCCAGGTTGCGACTTGGGCCATTTCTGTTTGAATTTTGCTGTTTTCCCATTGGCGAGAGAAGACCACTTTCACATCGCCCAAACGCAACTCTCACGCGCTCCTCTTTCGCGCGACAGACAGCGTACTCCTCTCTTTCCAACCGTCCCACTATCAACCGTGGCACGCACACGCACTTACATAATAACACACTGACACGCCCACAGTCAGCTAAACCCATCCGCAAATCCATCCAATTTTGTATCCATTCGCGCGATCCGACTTCCCCGTTCTCTTACGTTTTTTTCCCAGATGATCAACTCTCCACCACCCTACCCGCCGCCGTCCTCCTCCGGAAAGCTGGCTCTTCGCCTGCCGGGAGGTACCCGATCCCACGAAATGGGCTCTTCTTCGCCATCGGCGGCGCTGGTCGACCCGCTGCACGGCGTGCTCGGGCACCCGACCGCCAAGCTGAGTTACGCGATCCACAGCTGCTCGTCGTACGCGCCGTCGTACCCGCCGCACAACATTGCCGTCAACAAGCCGGCCGACCAGGCGTCGCGGTGGACGTCGCACGCGGCCGACCAGCAGCAATGGCTGACCATTGTCCTCGACCGGCCCGCGATCGTCACCCACCTGATCTTTGGCAAGTTCCACAAGCAGCACGTGTGCAACCTCAAGGAGTTTCGCGTGTTTGCGGGGATGCGGCCCGATTCGCGTGGCGCCGTTACGTCTGGTGCTTCCGTTAGTGGTGCTGGCGATCCGGCCGCAGGTGCCGGTTCTTCTGGCGGCAATGGCGTCGCTAATGGCACGGTATTTGGATCGGCATCCACCACAGGCCCGGTCGGGATGGTGGAAGTCTTTCACGGCGGGCTCGAAAACACCACCGAGCCGGAAATGGTGGCGCTGCGGCACCGAGCGCCGCTGCCCATGCCGCCGTTGGGTGCAAGCAGCGATGACGGCGATGAGCACGGATCAAACGGGCTGCACAATGGCAACGGTGGCAGCCAAGCACCGCTGGCGACCGGCCCGTTCCCGGTGCAGTACATCAAGATTGTACCGCACGCGTCGTATCAGCGCGAGTTTCCGTACTCGATCTGGTACCTGGAGGTGCACGGCGTGGACCACCCGGCGGTGATTGACCGCGCGTCGTCGGCGCTGGCGGCCGCACGCGAGCTGGAACTGGTGCGCGCGTGCCTCAAGTACTTTCGCCAGCGCAACTACTCGCGCGCGTTCGCGGCGCTGGCCGCCGACTACTCGGGCGCGGCGACGTTGCCAATCTCAACGGGTGCTGGTGCTGCAAGTTGGACGCCCGAGTCGGCGCTGCTGTCGACACTGCAAGGGGTCACGGGCGGCGGGTTGCTCGAGGCGCCTCTGTTGTCGCAGCTGCACGACTTGATTGTGGTTCGCGGGGACTTGGCGGGAGCCGAGCGCATTGTGCAGGCGGCGGCCGCACAGGGTCTGTTTGAAGAGTACGTGGCCCGAGCCACATGGGCTCCGCAGTGGGTAGCGCTGACACCCGCGGGAGCGTCGTCGAGCAACGGCCCGAACGGGCCCGCAACGAGCCCGGGCCCGCGCGGTGGCCACCAGCTGTTTGTGGACCCGCACGACCACACGGTGTTTCTGTACGGCGGGTGGGACGGGTCGCGCGACTTGGCCGACATGTGGGCGTACACGCCCGGCACGGGCCAGTGGTCGCTGGTATATGCCGACACGGGTCGCGTCGGTGGGCCTACCGCCCGCTCGTGCCACCGGTTCACTATCGACCCGGTCAGACGCATCGCGTACATGTTTGGCCGGTTTATTGACCCCAACGACATGGGCGGGACGGCGGCGGCCACCGCCGCGGCATCCGCGGTTGCGTCGGCGCGCGGGCAGCCCGAGGACCGTACGTGGAGCCTGGACGGCGGCGCATTTACTGGCGGCGGCGGCGGAAACCCGAATGCGTCCATGGCTGGTGCCGGTGCCGGTGGAGCGACACCGCCAGCTACGGCGACAGCGGCGGCGATGGCGGCCGAGGCGGCGGCCGCGGCCATGGATGCCATATACGACGCCGACTTTTGGGCATTTGACATGGCGCGGAGGACGTGGACGCGCATTTCGGCTCACACGGCTAACGTTGGCGGCCCGAGCCTCGTGTACGACCACCAACTGGCCATGGACCCCGAGCGCGGCATTGTGTACGTGTTTGGCGGGAAAGTGGTCACGCACGATGCTAGCGTCAACCTGTACTCGGGCCTCTACGCGTACTTTACCCGCGAGCAGCGTTGGGCTTTGCTTCGGTATGCGAACCTTTTTTTTATTTGCTTGGCCTGCGAGGAAACTAATGTCGTCGATGATATATAGCCACGACTCGGCAGCGCAAGAACTCAAGCCGCGCGTCGGCCACGCCATGGTCTTCCACCGGCCGACCTCGCAGCTGCTGGTTGTCGGCGGCCAGCGGTCCAGCAAGGAGGTGTACAACCACTTTTTGGCCTACTCCACCACCCATGACCGCGTGGCCAAGCTCGCGTGGTCAGGCGCCCCGGACCTCGGCGCAACGCAGCGTGCGGCCGTGGACCCGTCGACCAACTCGGTCCTGGTGTTTTCCAACACGGTGCAGCGGCCCTCAAGCGTGGTGGCCACCACCGCAACCATGTCGGGCTCGCCCACGTCCCCAACCAGCGCTCTTTCCTACATGTCGGGCGCCGGCGCCGCCACCACGGGCCTCGTGAGTCCTCTGGGCGGCCCATCCGGTGCGCCACGCAGCCCCACCAGCGCAACGTCCGCTGCAGCCAACGCCGCAGCCGCTGCCGCCGCGCTCAGTGGCGTTGGAGGGACCGGTGCGGGCAGCGCGACTGCCGCGGCCAACTCGGCGCTGTGGGTGTACTCGGTAAGCGACGGGATCTGGCGGAGCGTGCCGATTGCGGCCACCACAGCCGGTGGGGCGCCCGTGGCGGCGCCGTGCCCGCGGTACGCGCACTCGATGGTCTATGATGCGGCGACGGGGCGTATGTACATGTTTGGCGGGAACCCGGACGGACGGGTCTCAACTAACCGGCTCGACGATTTCTGGTCGCTGGTGTTGCACCGAGCGAGCGTCGGCGAGGTGGTGCGCGAGTGCGTGTTTGAGTTGCGCAAGATGCAGTACGCTGATTTCCTTTTGTATCTCAGGGATCCTTCTCGCGCTCACCCCTTGAGCAAATAGGTTCATTCATCTGTGCCGCAACGCGGATCCCATGTCAGCGCTCCAGTACCTGCAGTCCGAAGTGGCGGCCACGGTGGACCACACGCAACCCGAACAGTCGCAGGCGCTGGCAGGCTTGTCGATGCACTTGTTTACTGCGAGCGGGCTGAGCGGCCTTGCGCCGGGCGAGTCGGAGCTCGACGAGGCGCAGCGCGTGCACGCTGCGCGGTCCAACTTGTACGACATGATTGCAGGGTACTTCCCGCGGGCCATGAAGCAGCCCGAGGGAAGTCTGGTGGATTATTTGCCCATGGCCTGATGATCGTCGTCGTCTTACTTTATTCTAGTTCATATGCACATCTGTCACTATTTTTTTTATAGTATTTCATTCATTCTGCATCCGGATCGGCTAGGTGGCCAACCGATGCCGCGGCGCGAGTGGTCTGGACTGCGGCGGCATCACCATCGTCCTCGACCAGTTCTTCATCTTCGTCTTCATCGTCGCTCATGTTACGCCGCCCCGGATCCGATGCTCCTACCCCCGGCGATCCACGGCTGTGAACCGTTCGCACAACGGTGAACCCGTTCCCTTGCGACTCGATCGACTCCATCGAGATATCATTGGTCAGTGCCGCTCTTGTTCCTTTGGCGGCAGCAGCAGATTCACCCGCAGTAGTAGTGGAAGCGGCGTGGGCAAGTCCCACTGACTCGGCGGCCGCCGTCAACATGAACCGTTTCATGAATCCGCGCCGTTTCTTGGTGGCGGCTGAGGTGGGTCGCAGCTGCGACACGGACGATGACGACGCCGAAGTTGTGGCCGCCAATGGGACACTAGCAGCAGGACGAGAAGTCTGCCACCGCAACCCTCCAACCAGCATGGCCGTCACGGCCAGGACCGAGCCAACGACGCCCACCACCAGCAGCATCGTGATGGACAGTGCACCGCCGGATTCGGAAACGCTGCCACCACCGGATCCTTGTGCTGATGCACGTCGAAGCAAGACCCGCGAAGACGGCAGATTTCCAATGCCCGGAACCGCCTCCACTTGAGGTGCAGCGTGGGAAGCGCCAAAAACGGTTGCAGGGCCCAAGCACTGTGCGCCAGCGTAACCCATGGCGTACATCTGCGTCCAGTACGTGCACGTCTGTCCGTTTCCAGTTGGGCACAGGCCGTACCCGCGGTAGATTCCGGCGTGCGTGAAATTGGCGGTGGTGGCGATCAGGTTCATGTTGCCCGCGTAGGTGGGCTGCGCAAACAGAGCGGGTAGGTCCGTCGGCTTGACGTCGTCCGAGCCATAGATCGCATTCACTGCAAATCATTTCCATTTTATGAGTAAATTGGGACACCAAGATCACGGCGAAATTAAATGAGTACGCACTGCCCCAGTACTTGGGAATGTACCCGGTAGCCAGGATCCGGTCGAGCCCCGAGGCACCGTCGGTTCCAGTGTTGGAAAGAAACGAGTTGACGGCCATGTCGGTGGTGTGGTTACGCGCGGCCAGGTTCAAGTGCGGCTCAAGACACAGTGCCGGTGTTCCCGCGGTCGCACGCACGCTGTTGATCCACGTCAACGCATCCCACTGGTATTGTTGCGAAGTCAAGTCAAGAGTTGTTGCCATTATTTACACACGAAATGGGAAAAGAGATGTTCCTTCAATCCGATCGCGCCAACACATCCATATCCTCCAAAAACAGACCTACGCGCTCCGGATCCACCCCGCTCAACACTTGTGCGAGTTCACCCGGCCCGCCCAACCGCCGCGCCAATCCAATCGCCAGCCGCACCCGCAGATCCACGATATCCGCACTGGGACCCGCCGGGTCTCTCAAGACCGCCACTAGCACGTCCATCAGCAAGTCGGCTGCGTCCCCCGCCGCCATCAGTGCGGCCGAGACCGCACCTCGGGACAGTGGCACCGCAGGGCCTACGCGCTGGTAGAGCTCCTTGGCTAGCGCGGCCGCCTGCAGCAGCGCTGACCGCGACATGGACCCGCCACCGCCCCCCGTGGGCGGGTGTCGTACGGCTACGTACGAGCTGCTGGCGGTAGAGGAAGGTAGCGGGGTGGCGGCATCGGCGCGAGCGCGTTTGGCTGGCGGGCCGGACTCGTCTTCGCCGCCACCGGGCGAGGGTGCGCCGCGACCGGGGGTCGAGATGGAGGCGGAGGATGGTGCTCGGCCTGTGCTTTCTTCATCAGTTTTCGTCTCCAAAGCTTACGAAAGAATGGGACGCACTCGTCGGAGCCACTGCTTCGCCGTCTCCTGCGGACTTGTTGGTGATCTGCATAGCATACACAAAGGTCAAATGAATGAAAATGCAAATGAAGGTTGCCAAGCGCTACGCTCGTACCGCCGTCACCACGTCCTAGGAAAGCCAAAGTAAAAGTCAATATGGCACCTCACAGCAAAGGCAGTATAATGCACTGTACCTTGGGATTAAACATTTCAAACCCATTGCCCACGGGCCGGAACACCAGCGGAATGGTATCCCCGCGGAACCCGTCGGCAAACGTCGTATGAGCAAAGAACTTGTCGGTGCGCACAATAGGGCACGGTCCCGGCATACCCGAGAACAAGTGCTCAAAGAACGCCAAGACCGCTTCTCGCATATCGTCACGGGTAGGTTTCGTCCGATTCTGAGCGCCAATACGTTCGACCATACGCAGCAGCGTGCCCTGTGGCGACGGGTTGATGTGCACGGTAATGGCGCCTGGTGGGCCGTCCGGGTTGGGCGACGAGTACACGCCCTGCTCGAACGAGGTGGACAGATTGGACTTGCGCGAGTCGGCCGAGTACACGTTGATGACCGACAGCAGTTTGGCCACCACCGGGTGGTCGGCCGCGGGTGGGCCGTCGAGCTTGTACGACGCAAACTGGTCGCTCGGGATGCGGCCGGTCTTGACCGCATTGAACAGGATGGCTGGCACCGTGTAGGCGGCGAGCACGGCCTCGGTCGAGTTGGCCGAGAGCATTTTTTTATTATATTGAGTTTGAAAGAGGATTGCAGGTCTAAATCTATTCAGTTGTTCCTGGGACTCTCCAGCCGCGGGCGATCAACGGCTCGCGCCGCCGTCCGTACTGGGGCTGGACCTGCGCGGTCGGGGGTCTTAAGTGATAAGTCAAGTCAGGGACCGGGGCGACGCGCCGCAGGGCCTGGTTCACCACGCGCGTGGCGCCGGTGACACCGCCGTGAACGGAGTGGTTCAAGGCGAGGGCGAAGGGGAGGCCGCACACGTCGAGCTTCTCCTGCTAGAGAGCCACCGTCACCGCGTCCACAAGGAACGACGCAAGCGACTGGAGCGTGAAGTGGCCCAGCGCGATGGCCTCGTCGCGGTCACGCGCGGACGCGAGCACGAAGACTGCATGGTCGCCACGGAGGTGGCCCAACACCATTCGCGCGTCCAGGAGGCGCAGGGGGTCGAGGAGAACACAGACGTTTTCGAGCGCTTGCACGAAATACGCGTGGCCGGCCTTGCCGCCGAGGCCAGAGGTCCGCAGCAGCGCCGGCGAGATGATAGCAAACGTCGGGGGCGACATGAACTGCGCCTGTTACACCTGCAGCACGACGGTGGCCTCGCGGGCAGCCAGGGCTGCAGCTGTAATAGCCGTGCGATCCGCAGCGGGGCCTTCCTTGGTCGGCAAGCTGGTTCTCGGCAGCGGTCCGCACCAAGTCGTCGTCCATGCTTTGGTCATCGTCGTGCGTAGCGTGCTCCATCACTTAGTTTCCGTCAGCTTGAATAAACGGTCGTCGCGCAGGTGCTCCTGGACATCTGAACAAGGGCTCCGCGCCGGGGCATGGCTAAAAAAACACGAAAGGTCCATCTTAAGTCCAGGGTTGTTGCCTTCTTGGTCTTTGGGAGCGAGCGAATTCTTCTTGACGTGGACCGGGTCGAAGGGCCGGTACGAGACGCGCTTGTTGGGTGGGTGGCTCCCGTGCACTTTTGAAAGAGACGATTTTTGACGGCCTGGATGTCACAACGTTAACATCAACAACAATGACGATCCGCCGACGACAGCAAGATGATGGGTACGCGTCCTTGACCTTGGCGGTAAGGACCCTTTCCATCATTTTTTTTTCTTTTGCAGTCACTTTTCACCAACAAAAATTACGATTACAGCTCTCGGACCGCGCCATTTACGGCCTACGCGCCATTCACACTGCGACCGGCGAGATTCTGATTGCTGTGGCCGGCGCTCACGTATATAGCTTTATTCCTTATTTCTTACGCATATACACTCAGTCCAATAGAATATAGCTCTGGCTCGTGTCTGTGCAACGCGACCCATTTCGCGCCGACGTGGTCGCATCATGGACCCCAAGAGTAGCACCAACGAGCGATCTTGCATTCGATCCGGTCGCCTTATCAGCGCGAGTGCTGGAAAAACGTCCACCCTGTTCCGCGGACTCTGAAGAGTACTTTTACTCGGCCGACTTTACAGTCATTGGCGACGACGACTCGGCACCGCACCTGGGCAAACCTGGAGATCTGCTGTGTATTGCTGGAGGACTTGGGTGTGGTCTTCGCATTGTCAATGTGCATACCCGCCGCGCGATCGCGTCGGCTACTGGAGTCTCGATTGGCGTACGTTACATAATTTCCCCCCTCGACCAGTTGAAATAGCACCAATAAGTATGGTTAATAGGATATCAATGAGGTCAAGACGCACCCGCGCATATGGCATTGGATCGGATTTGCGGGAAAGGATTGCGCGGTCCAGATCTACGATCTCCGGGCCAAGGCGGTGCTGGTCGCCATGGGAGGTATGCACGGCCATAAGCAGCAAGTCCTCTCTTTTGTACGGTGTTCCTTTTTTTTTTCTATACCTTCCAAGCTAGCCCTTGAACATATATTGCGTATAGGACTGGCACCCGACCCAGCCCCACCTGGTCTCGAGCGGCGCCGATCACGCTGTGCACGAGTGGGACCTGCCTCCAGACGAGACGCTGCTTGATCTCGCACATGCTATTGCAAATGGCACATCCACGTTCCTCCACATTCACGCGTTCGCCCGCCAGTCCCAGTGGCCACACCCGGGCTTTGTCGATTGCGTACAGTACCTTGCGACAACCGACTCTGGACCCCGATCTATTGTTTCCAAGTCCTCGGACGGGGAATTGCATATCTGGCAGTTCCCTCTACCCGAGGATTCTGCTTCTTCGCCATCGTTGTGGGTGGTGGATGTCCAGGTACGCTCCAATTCTCTTCGTCATCAGCAGGAGTTAAACAACAAAACAATCCAGGAACGAGGCCCGCGTCCACATTGGCTCGCCACCGCACGCTATCCGCCGCACGTCATGTGGTTCTTCAAATTCTCCATCACCACGACCGCTTGCGCGCACGTAGCAGCGCTGGGTCTGGCTGACGGTCAAATTGCAGTGTGGGATTTGAGCCGATTAATGGCGCAGTGTGCTGCGGATCGGGCCACTGCACTGGCGTTGCCTCCATTTGTCGTGGACGACAATGTCGAGGACCTCGATCCCAGCGATCTGTACCAGGTGTGCCAGTCGGTGGTGGTTCCCTCTGTTTCATGGGAGGCGGCACTCAAGGATCCGACGGTCCTTGTTGCCCTTGCCCCAACCAAGCGGGTAGCAGCAGCTGCAGCAGGGCAGTTGACGTCGGCGGCTCGGACTGGGAAGCGCGGCGGCGAAGGCGGCGGTGCATCGCGTAAATCGGCTCGTACCACGGAGGCTCGTTCCGATCCGCCGATCCGCATGGCGATCGTGGAGTGCTTTGAAGATGATCTTGAGGAAGGGACCGGCGACTGGATCGCCGTTGGGTGCGACGAGGACGGGGATCTGGTGGTGCACTGGCTCGGTTCTCTTTCGTCAATTGCTCCATAATTTATTCAAATGATTCTAGCTGCGACACTCGGCCGCCGACGCGCGCTGCTCTTCGTCCATGGGTGCTTGAGTTTACCGTCCTTCATGCGACGACCTTTACCAGCATTATCTGTCGCGCCGTACTCGCAGCACCATTACAGTTCTGATCAATCACTGCGATACCAAACTCGGTCGCCGTCAACGACGGCACACCAGGACGCGCCAAATCGCTACCGCGGCGGTCCCGGCGGCCCACAAATTGAGCTGGACGTGCAGCTGGCACGAGCCCTGTCGAATCGCAATGCTGCAGAATTTCGGACTGTCTGCGAGCGCGCCAACCAGTGGCGCCCTCACCCGCAATCGTCGTCCTCTTCGGCCTCGTCATCAACAGCGCAACGGCAGGGTAAGCACTTGACTGGCGCTACACCCGTGACAATGGCAGTGCCGCCGCTGGTCAAAGTCATGGAATCTCTGCCAACGCGTATCCCCACCATGGACGACGACCCGAACCCAGCATGGTCCATGGGCCTTCACACGCTACTGATCCGGCTACTTCAGCAGCACCCGCCGATCCTCCCCTCGCGGTGGTGGCGTGACCGGCCGTCGTTGCCTGCGTCCCTGGTACGGGCCATGATGGCACGCGAGGGCCAGAACGAGCCCGGGAGTGCACTGGCGGTCGTGTCGGTTGCCTCCGCCGTGGGGGCCGACGCGTACCCGGCGCTGTGGCGAGCCGATCCGGTGGCTGCGGAGTGGCTGTTACGGGCGCTCGCGCGGGCGCGGTCGCCATCGACGGGTACTACGAGGATCGACGCTGTTGAGGTCATGTCGCGAGTGGCGGGGATTTGCAACCGGCTCGACCGCGCCGCTGCTACGGTCGATAAGGGTGACGCGCCGCTGATGGGATACGACGCGAGCCTCAGGGTCGCCGTGCACGCGCAGTGTTTGGCGCGGTCAGCCGACCCAAAACGGCTGGCACCGTACTTGGCCTCCGCAGTGCAACAAGGATCGGTTGCTGGACTGTACGCGGACCCGGATCTCGTCGAAGCGCAGTGGCTGGCGCTGGCACCTTCCAAAAATCCGCCGCGCGCTCAAACTGCGGTGGATCTGACTGATTTCTTGCTGAAGGTTTTCGTCCACAAATCAGACGCAGTAACGTCGCTGGTGCTGACGCGCCTCGTACGCGAAACCGCCGCCACGTTACTGGCAGCCCAGCCGCAAGCCACCACCAAAGGGCGCGCGAAACTGACCCGCAAGCTAGTGGAACTTGTCGAGACCGCGCGCGCCCACAACGTGCAACTCAGTTCGCGCGAGATTCACCCGATCCTGATGCAACTCCTGGAACCGCTGGACTACGACCGTGCCAACTCCAAGGCCAACATTGCTGCTCTCGTACACCTGGTAGGTCCCAGCGCCGAATATGTGGCGGGTGGGGCCAACGACTACGTGCACTCGGCGCTGGTGCGCGCATACGATCTGCAGCAACGCACCGACGACGTGCGCCGCGTGCACGACTTGGCGCGGACGACGTCGCTCCCGCACGCACGCAACGCCGAACCATACTATTGCGCGCTGGTACACGCGCTGGTGCGCCACGTGCACGGGAAACAGCACGCGCCGTTAACGGAAGCAATGGCGATCTTGGACCACGACGGCGTCCCCGTGTCGCCGCGGATCGGGGCTATTTTGGTTCGAGCGGCGCGGCGGTCGGCTGATCAGGCGCTCTTGGACCGAGTGACGGCCATGATGGCGCAGGCGGCCGAAATGGACGTGGCGGCGGCACAGCAGTCGAACCATTTCGGGGACAGCCAGCATGCGGCGGCCGCGCAGTTCGAGGTGCAGGTGCAGCCGCACTTGCGGCCCACGTCCCTTGATTTGCCGGCGGCAGTGGCTGCACTGGAGGCTATTCAGAACCGGTACGAGAACCCGCGGCACGTGGCTCTCAACACTATTGCCCGCGTGCTCACGGCTACCTGGGAACCGTTTGCGTCGGCGACCAAGCCGGTGCTGGGACCCAGCGGGAACATGTCTCCGCGCGACCGGCTGGCGATCGCGCGCAAGCTGGTGGCCAATGTGCCGTCGCGGTTCCCGCCACGCGCGGTCATGGCCGCTCCCGCGTTTCTCGGGTCGCTGATGTCGGCGCTCTCGCACAACAGTAGTAGCAGCAATGACGAAACGAAGCGAGCGACCACTGCCGCCGCCGCTGCGGTCGCCATGGTCCGCGCCTGGGTCCTGCGTACTCCCGGCACCACCCGTATCCCAGCCGAGTGGGACGTGTTCCCCGACTACTTGACGCTCAAAACACGCCGCAAAGTCATGGAGTCTATCGATTTGCCACCGACCCCACAGCTGATCTCGATCGCATTTGACGTCGCCGGGTTTGCGCACGACCGGGCGCTGGTGACGGACCTCGTGGCCCGCATGATGCCCCCGCCCATTTCGGCCACGAACCACCACGACGCGACGCCGCCATTGATTTGGGTCGTGGATAGCAATGTGCTGACGTCGGCGATTGAGGCAGCGCTTCGGACGGGCGACGGCGAGCTCGCAATCGCACTGGTCACGGATAAGCGGGAACGACTTGCGGTTCCCTTGACGAAAAAGATGACAGGCACGTTCAAGTCGGTGGCGACCAAGGCGTGTCTGGAGGTGCTTGACGATCCGCGTGTCAATTTCATTCACCGGTCCACGTTGGAGACAACGCGAGAGTAGTAGCTTTTTTTATTGGATCCATTCAAACAGTGGCGTCAATGCACGCGACCGCCGCCAACTTGTCCGTCTCGCACTCCCGCTCCGTTACAATCCCAGCGCTGGTAGCCTCGGCCGGGTTGCGGTGCACCGAGTGCATGCCCTGGACCACCAGTGCTGGGCATTTAATGGCAGCGGCCGGTGCCACCCAAGCGGTCGCGGCCTTGCCATTGTAGTCGGCGAGAATCCGCAACAGAGCCTGGTTGGTCGCATCGGCCGCCGCCATCGTGTACCCGTACCGCTGGCATGTGGCGGCGGCTTGGGAGTGTGGGATCGGAGTTGGAGCCACGATGAGCCGATACGGCGACGACCCCTGTTGGCCGTAGATAGTGTCGACGACGGGAGAGAAGTGGCAGAGCACGGGGTGGTCGGCGCCGTCGGGGATCGAGAGGACTCCGGCCTGTTCATATTTTCTGGTTATGTGAGTTGTTTCATGAAATCTTGCAGGAAGCTACATTGGCGCACATACCGTCTTGGGATCCGAGCTCAGGTAGATTTGCGACGCACCGAGACCATGGTCGTCGCCTGGTAGCGCCGTCAAAAGTATTGAGTACTTGCGTCAACCAACAACCCAAATGAAGCGTACCATTCCACGACCCGACCAACGCCGTCCCACCCGGCCCCAAGCACGATACCGCGACTTCCGAGACCTTGATCAAGTTCTTCCAGTCCACGTCGGCGAGTTTCCCACCAATCGCCGCACACGCCGCCACTGCTCCCGGAGTCGACGCCCTGATAAGTTCGCCCGTCACCGGATCGCGCGGCATCCGCCAGGTACCCCCACCACACTGGTTCTTGAACGACGCCGACCACCGGAACTTGGTGTGCGTGCATTGCGACTCGGCCGGAATCAACGCCCAGTACTTTGCCGACGCGGGCAAGTCGGCGGTCAGCCGGGCGACGCGTGGGGTGGCGGTCAGACAGTCCGAGTACAGTTCGTGGGCGGCGGCGGCGTGGAACCGGTGTCCCATGGCGTGACCCATGGCGTGGCTGCCGGCCTCTTCGGTGCATCCGACCCCACTGCCCGTGGATTCGGACGAGGCGATGATCTGTTGATCTCCATTAGGCAGGCCGGAGCAAGGGTGAAATGAAAAAAAATGACCGCGTACCTTGCCATCCACCCACAGATCAAAGTGCCGCGAGTCCCGGGACGAATTGCCCGCCGCCCGCGCTACCGCTTCCACGCGAAACGTCGGGTGCTGGTCGCTGGTACCTGTTGCCCACGGGTCCATGGCCACTGCCGAGTTTTGACCAAACGAGTCAAAGCACTGGTCCGAGTCGAGCCAGCGGCCCATGGGCAGCGACGACGATCGGATCTCATGTGAGCCCCAGGTGGCGGGGGGCATGCCCGTTGGCGCTAAAAACCATTTCCCATTTCGAATATTAGTTTTGATCGTTGGGCCAGTTGCCAGTGTTCTGATGTTTAGTTACCGCGACGGGCATTCTCAGTGGCCAGGACAAGTTGAGTGCTGGACCAGCAGTGGATCAGGGCGAGGGTTGCGAGCACGATGATCCGGGACATTTTTCTTTTTTATTCCGAATTTCTCACTCGCTTGATCATGGGAAAAGAGGAGCCGAACCAACCTGCAACAGTTCCCGTTCCCGCGCAGGCGGTCCAGCACGCGCAGACCGGCCTTGCTCTGCTCTTGGCCGCGTACCCTGTCCCCAAGCTGCCGCCTCCTTCTATTGCCCATAATCAAACTGTAACCACTCCGCAGCGGCGGCGCGACCGGTTTGCCGTCCTTTCTTCCTCTCCTCCAGCATCGCCCGTTACCACCACCACCAAGAAAGACCCCTCAATGAGTGTCGGCAGCCGTGCATTCCAAACGCCCAAGCAATTACAACCACCAGCACCAGCACCAGCACCAGCACCAGCACCAGCCGCGATTGACGCGTGCCCCATGTGCAGCATGGGGTTCGCGGCGGGCACGAGCGCGGACCAAGTGGCCGCGCACGTGCACGGGTGCCTGGCCGGTGACGACGATGCGTTACTGATGATGGGCGACGATGATGATGATTTTGATTTTTAAATATATTGCATTGGGTGGTGGAGTCAAAACTCTGCTCGGAAGATCGCGTCCACGGTGCCGTCTAAGATCGCGGCGACCTCGGCGATGGACTGGTGCACAATTTGGGTCAGGACTTGGTGTTGAGCGCTGTTTTTTTTTTTTTGAATGCAGGTCAGTCTATATCGCGACGACATAAGAATGAGAGCGACGAACCGTTCCAAGTGCCACACCATCTCGGCTCCACGACACCCAAAGTAGTCGAGCACGAACGACGCCCGTACTCGACGCTGCTGGCGGGCTTGGTCGACCACCGCTTTTGGCACCTGCAGCTGCATTCGTGACTGGTCCGCCGCCGCATCCCCACTGTCTGCACGGACCCGTAACAACGCGACTCGAGCCGGCGGCAACGGCGGCGGAAGGACCGGTGGGCCAGCACCAATTACCGTCAGCAGTTCGCCGGGCATAAGCCGAGACGGGGCAATGGTTCGGCGGCGACGGCGACTGGTTGTTTGGACTGCGACCGTGCTCATGTTGCCGATCATGGGCTGATCCAGTGATTGGGGAGGCATGGGAAGGTCGCGGCGACGTCGTGTAGTACGGCGCACCGAGACTGGGGCATCGCCCACGCCGGCGTCGCGTGTGGTCAAAGTAGGTTTGTCCAGCATTCCTGGCGCCATGGTCATGGGTGGTGCATCAGCGGCAACAGAGACAATTGGAGGAGCCGGATCCGCCGGCGTGACTGCCACAGGCAATGTGGGCACGACAGCCGCTGGTAATGTGGGCGGACCATCCTTTCCCACCTCCGAGGCGCGAATACTGAGACGTGGTGGAGATGGCGCTGGTGAGGGGATCAATGCTGCTGCTGATGTTACCACTGGGATCGGCATGTCCACAGGTAATGGCGGTGGGTCCAGCGCAACAGTCAATGAAGATCCTCGTACGTTGCCACCGAGCTGCAACTGACGCTGACGTAAGAGCTGGAACAAGTGCTCGATCGGTGGCAATGCAGGTGCAGGTACAGCTAGCGGTGGACCACTGGTGATAGGAGCAGCAACAGCACGGACCACAGCCGAAGAAGCTGGACCATGGGCTGACCGGCCAGGTTTCTGCGGCGGGCGGCGAAGAGGCGGACGACGAAACACGGGTGGTGGGGGCGCATGACGGTCATGCAGAGCGGCCAAGCGCGCGTCGTACGCGGCCAGCTGGAGCGCGGATTCGGCGGCGTCGCGGTCGGCGGTGGCGCGGGTACCTGGAACGCGTGGGCGCAGGCCTGTGCGTGTGCGCTCCGTCGTGCTCATTTATTGGTGGAGGATGGGAAATCCTTTGCGTTAATGTGAAAAGATCCCTGTCAATTCAGGAAGCTCTCTTTCAAAAAGTTTTTAAAACAAAAAATGATGTTCGCCACGCGCCGGTCCGCCGTGTTTGTCCGATCGATTGCCTCGGTCGCGTCGACGGCGACATTCTCGGCCACTGCACCACCACCAGCAGCACCAACACCAACACCAACGCCAACACCGGCACCACCAGCACGTCCCCGCAAGGCGGTGCTGACTCTGGTTCGTTTTTCTTTTCCTTTCATTTTAACAAAATGCAATCGCACCAAACCTCAACTGAGATGCAAACAGACTCCCCGCGCCGTGTCCCGCGTCACTGAGCTGGCCAAGCAGGACTCGATTCTGCGGGTTGGCGTCAAGAAAAAGGGTACCTCTCTTGTCCATTTTCTCCTCATTGCAGACACTCACTTGATTTGATTAAAGGATGCTCGGGACTGCAATACTCGCTCGACTACGTCAAGGACAAGCAGCGGTTTGACGAGGAGGTGATTCAGGACGGTACGCTAGTCTGTCCATTAGTTCCCATTTTTTTTATAACAAATGAATAACAGGAGCCCGCGTCCTCATCGAGTCCAAGGCGCTGTTCTCCATCCTGGGATCGGAAATGGACTATGTCCAGGACAAGCTCTCGGCGCAGTTTGTATTCCACAATCCCAACATCAAGGAGTCGTGCGGGTGCGGCCAGAGCTTTATGGTTTGAATAAACCAATATATTAAACGTCGTAATCGATCGCCATGATGTCCGCGACGAGCGGGCGAATCACATTGGTCACCACGTCCATGTGAATCTCGTGCGGAGAGTACTCGGCCAGGGCCTCGCGCGACGGCATGTCCACCGTGAACGCTGTTCATGTTACGTAATCTGTCAAAAACGTTATTTCAAGTGAAAAATAGGTAGAGTTACCGTATTCAAACCCATGGTGGCGGTCCGTGAACGACTTGCCAAACGTGGCCTTGGTGATCAGGTGCGGCAGGAGACCCGGGAGCGCCAGCAGACGGGTCTTGACATTGTCAATCTCGGCCGCAGTTGCTTTTATTTTTTTTTTCAATCGATTTAGGTCTCTTCACCGCGCGCGAGTCCATGCGATACAGGAAGGGTACCTACCGGTTTCCTTGAACTTGAAGAGCACAATATGGACGATCGGCATTTTATAGTGGAGCAAGTGTAAAGAGAGAATACTTGATTATTAAACGTTCGCAAACCGGTCCGCGACCAACCCGTCGACACCTTTACGTCCGATAGTCGGCTTGGTGACGTACACGGGCTCCTTGGCGCCCAAGTACGTTGCAAACACGTCGGCCACCGAACTGTCCCACCGCGCCTTCCACACGTGCACCCCACGGGGCGTCCACGCGTGCGCCCGCACCAGATCCCAGACACGCACGCCATCGTCGTTGGCAATAGCGGAGACGGGCATGGCCGGTGCACTCAGCTCGGGCTCGCCGGGCTGCTCAAACACGAACGCGGCCATCCGGTGGGCGCCGGAGCCGCGAGTCGGGTGCGGCGGGACGTAGGGAACAACCAGCGTGCCCACCGTGGTACTGGTGGTGGTCTGGGCGGCGGTGGTTGGGAGCGGCAGAGGGGCCGGCGCGGACGCGGCCGAGATCGGAATGTCCTTTCTGTTATACATTTTGACTGGTGAGAACCATCAACCAGAACCAACATGGGATAGACGTACACGACCCACAGCAGCTCCTCGGACCGCACCTCGGCGTCGGGGCGCGCCTTGTCGGCATCCACCAGTACAAACGTGTAGAGCCGCGTGTCCTCGTGGTATGGCTGCACGTGCACTTGGATAGGGCTGACGGTCTGTTTGTAGTAGCAACCATTTAGCCTTGAATGGAAAAAATAACAAAGACAAAGGAATACCTCACTGGGAGCAACCTCCTGGCCCAGCTCCACGCGTTCACCGGCAGCCGTGGCAATGTGCAACTCCACGGTGAAATCGTCCACGTTCTTGGGGAAGAAATCGGCAAAGATATGGCGTTGCTCTGCGAATTGGATCTAAAATACCATATTCACGTATATCATCAATATATGGCAATCATAAAGAGAGGCAAATGCGATACAAACCACGCGAGGACGGCGATGCCCCACAAAGTGGTCCAGACCCAATTTACGGAACTCGGGCTTGGAAAAGTCGGCGGCACCGTTACGGAACGCGGCGACCGTATCGATGTTGGTATGGGGCAGCACTGCGTCGTGGGCTTCCAGGGTTTTGAGGGCCTCAGCAAACGCCGGGTGGGCGGCGGTCTCCTTGGTAGCCACCTTGGCCATGGTGCGTCGGACCAGCAGCAGCGAGGACGACGACAGCGACGAAGCGCGGGCAGCAGCAGCACGCGGCAGAGACAACATTATGATCTTCGCGTTTGTTGATTTTTTTTTCTTTCTTTGGAAGAGCGGGTCTGCACAACCACTGCAATCAAAAGAAAAGAAAACATGCGCCCGTCCCTCACCTCGGCCCTGTCCTCGCTCACGCGCACGTTCCCGCGGTCCGCCGTGGCCCTGCGCCGGTCTCTGCCGACCCTTGCCGCCGCCGCCGCCGCCACCGCCTCTTTGGCGCTTCTGACGTCCTCGGGTGGTCCCGCACGCCTGCTCTTTTCCTCATCTGCTCCCGTCGACCTGTCAACCCTGGTAGTCCCTTCGCCTGCAGTCGTGGACGCAGCCTTTGCTGCCGGTATCCCAATTGGCGGCGCCGACTTGGCCGCTCTGGTCCGGTCCGGCGCCACGGGCGTGGGCAAAGACATTTTGGTGATTGATGTGCGTAGCCCTGGGGAAACGTCGTCCACGGGCGTGATCCCGACCGCGGTGACGCTGCCGCTGTCCGAGTTTGGCGCACAGCTGGCGGAACCGTCCATGCAGTTCCAGCTGCTCAACGGGTTCCCGAAACCGTCGCGCGAGTCCACCAACATTGTCGTGTACTGCCAGGCGGGCGTGCGCGCGCAAAAGGCCGCGGATATCGCTCGGTCGCTGGGATACAAGCGGTATGGTCGTTTTTTTTTCTTGTTTTTTCTGCTACCCTGGTCGATCTCACTCAACTGATGAATGAAATAACAGAGTGCGCAACTACCAGGGATCATGGGGCGAGTGGTCGTCCAAGTACGCGGCTGTGCAGCCCGGTGATGTTGAATCCTCAGGATCAGGGGCACCAGCTGCTGCTGCTGCTGCCAAGTCCGATTAAGAAAAATATATTCTTTACTTTCCCCCCTCGCTTTTCATTTAACAGACACAAAGAAACACGTTACTGGCCCTTGGCGTACGCCTCGAGCTCCTCCTTGGACACCTCCGAGACCTTGGCGGACTGTTATGTAATTTTTTGTTTTCATAATATGTTAAAACACAAGGAAACAAATATGAAAGCAAAGGACATGTTGTACCGGAGGAGGCGTAGGGGGGGTAAACTTCTTGGTGAGGACCGGGTCCGTCACCTTGACCGCCACCGGCTTGAAGCTGCGGATCTCGGACACGGCCAGGTCCGTGAGGATATCTGGATTTTACATTTCTCTCAGTCGGTTTGTCATATAAAATAGACAATAAGGTATAAGGACGCACCACGGCGGGCAGCAAGAGCAGCCGACGGGGTCACGAACGTGGCCTTGGGGACGGCCGACTTCTATATCATATTTTTGGTATCAACAATCCAATCAGTGACTTTTTCAATGCTCCACTTTCCAGTCGCCATATAAGGACAAGGTATATGTGTACCAGAGCAGTGCGAGCAAGCTGGGCGAGCATCGTGGTAGGAGTAAGTGTAAGAAGGTGAGGTACAAAAACTCGACAAAGAGAAAAAAAAAAATTATCAGATTATTATTGACTTTTTCGTGAAAAATGAAACAAAGCAAAGAGCCAGCGCCAAAGTTTGCCCACTTCCCAC